>CM063284.1:33666446-33748946 GCA_032173965.1 Sitta carolinensis | reverse complement strand
TCTTCAAAAAGCTTTCAATATGATGAATCTCCAATAAAACCAAATGCAACTTCTGATGATTTAAACTGATCTTTTAAAAGATAAATCAGATTCCATGGTTAGCACTATAATCATCTTGTCATGCTTAGTGTGATTATTCACCTTTTAAAAGTAATAGCAAAGTTTTTCAGGTTTTGCAGTCTTCTGCAGGTTCCTGGAATGAAAGAACTGCATGCATACCACGTAAAACAGACTGCTTGAAGCTTTATATTTATGATCCCAAAACCCATAGGCAATTATATATTGACCTCATATTTAATCCAAATGTACTATAAAACAGAACAGGTTTTTCAAGGCTTAAATGAATTTAGTGAAGGTTTCATTAGGAAATATTGGCAATGTGTGCCTCAGTTTACTAGGAAAATAGTTGTGTCATTATCTGTCATCTTGCAAATAAACAGTTCAGTTAAGTGTGTGCATTTGAGAACTGCAGCAATGGCAGTCTATCCTGTATTTTCAATTGCAAGTGTATGCCTTAGTCCATATTGTTTTGAATTTAACACCAAATATTCAGTAAAGAATTTGTTAAAAAAAATTTGCAATCAAAGATTGCTTGTCTTGGGAGAAAGTAGAGGAAAAGGATTGTAATGATTTTCATGCAGCAAACTTTTATCTGGTGTTACATTTGGAGGGTATTTTGGCTACTCTCAGTGCATGCATCTTAAACGGGCTGACATTTTATTTCTAAACTTCCTCCTTTGATTTGGACAGTGCTGAATGGTAAGAATTTCTGTAAAATTGGATACATCCTGTCTTTTGTTAACAGAGCATAGGCAACACTGTAGTTAACATCTTCTGAAACACAGTACTAATAAATACAATTAATGTTATTTTAATGGACATTTTTATGTTGCAGTGATCAGTGTAAGCTTTCATAGTGAAGTACATTTAGTACATATGGTATTGCTACAGTACTAATTACATTTATTGCAATGGCTTTTGCTCTGTGTCTCAGCCCTGCTTTTGTGCGGTGGACTGTTTCATAGAGGCATGCTGATAAAATATATGCTATGAACACAGCAGATGATATTAGAATAAATAAATGTTGAAGTTGGTTATAGCTGTCTGAAGGCCTCTTAGTTATGAAATACGTGTCAGGGTTGCTCCCAAGGGTTTTGAGGATAATGGTGTCAAGAGAATATATGCTGAGAGTCTGCTCCATATGGAGCCTTCCAAATCTGTTCATATAAGCTCTACCACATATACTACTTATTTTTATCATTGCTATTCCTCAGTTGCTCAAAGGTTGCAAACAAAAATAGGGTCCTGTTGTGGTGTTTACTCTGCAAATAAAGAAGGCAGGGGTGTACAATCCAGGATGGTGCCTAAGCTACTTTTATAAGGGTGCTTATAATATTAGACTTGGAATGATAAATAGTGGAGTGCTGTCATTGCAGCAGTGCCCCTGAGCTAAATGGCCGTTCTGAGAAGTGGGGCCAAAGACCATGGGCATGGTAAATGCACAGTCTTGGAGTTGTGACTCTTTGAGGACAGAACTTGTGTCTGTCTGGCATTGGATGCTAGTGCAGGTGTATCCACATCTTGTTTCAGAAACACAGGAGAATAAATGGTAATGTTACCACATCATTCTGAGTAGTGTATTACTTCTGCATAGGTAATTGTGCTTTCACAAAGCAGTACCAGACCTATGCCAGATGTTTAATTTAGGCAAATACATCCATGATTCTGGAATAAGACCAGGTATATGAAGTGAAAGACTCAGGCCTGATTTGCTGACTATTTATTTAAGTTTTTTCCCATCATCATGCAATGACTCTCCTGCTGGCTTCTGCTGGGGTAGAAAAACTGGTTCTTTTTAATTGCTGATATGTTTTGTGATCTGAAGTATTTATTAAATTTTTAATACTAGAAAACTGTACATGTGGTAGAGTATAATACTGAAGACTGAGGCCACAATGTAGAAAGGGATATTAAAAATAGAAAAGTAATAGGATACTTTCTGTTGCACTTCTAATGAGATGTTCAAAGCTGATCAAAAAGAGCACTGAAAGGAGAGGGTAAAGCCCACAAATCTCTTCATGTTTACCTCATTCCTTGGAATGTTGTAACCCAGGGGAAAGGTGATTTCTGATTTATGGGCTGGATGTGGCTCGCCCTGAAGCAGCTGACCTGTTTTGGAGCACAGTCCCTGACACCTGTGCAACCCTTTTGCCTCAACTCTCCTGGGCAGATGGCTTGGGGATTCTATTTCTGAGAGTCTAGCTGGCAACAGGACCTGTGCCCAGTGGAGGTGGCACACTTACCCTGTGACAAGGACTGTGGCAGGAGGGTGGGCATGTGTAGGAATAAAGAGCTCACTTGGTGAAGAACTTCCCTGACGTGGAGAGGTGCCAGTGAGTAGAGTACACAACATGATCTGGCCAATGCAGAGAGGTCAGCCCTTCATGAATGGAGGAGACCATTAAATAGAACAGGACCTCAGGAAGATGGGACTAAAAAACATGGAGAAAGAGGAGATAAAGAAGGGGAAATGATGAGAGTTTAAAAACAGGAAGCAGCATAGAAAGTCACATTACTGGACATGAGTAAGACTGTAAGACTTGGTGCAGAAGAAAGGGTCTTCCCAGAGATAGGTATAAAGGGAATGGATGGAATAGAAAGAAGTGGGGTGGGAAATACGGTTTCTTACAAGTACGTCTTTTGTCCAGCTTCCGTGCTAAAAGTTTACTGTATTTTTGTTAGAGATTTCTGGCAAATCCCTATGATTATGGGAGGAAACTGCTAGTGTCTCACTAGAAGTGAGTGGGGAGAGATTAATCTTTTCTACTGCTATGTCAAGGAGACCCTCCATCTACTCTTTTACAACCTAAGGGGAAATAACTGTTTAAAAGTGTAGTTTAGGTTGATGTTAGTGGTGAGAGAGAAGATGAGTCTGGACAGCCCAGTCTTGATGTGGTGATGATTGATATTCTAGTGTTATTGTGGTCAATCAAATGGTCAAGTCAGGCTCTAACAAGAGTGTCCCAGACTTGATGGTTTTGAAGCTGTGGTTTAAAAAGGAAATGTCTTCTGACTAAAGGGCTGTACACTACCCATTTGGATTTAAGTTTGGAAGCTACAGTTCTTCCTTGAAATTTTATTTAAACTGTAAAAATTATGGCAGAAATTATCTTCCTGAATTTCAGACTTTGGTTTCATGTGCTTTCTTTCACCTTTGGCAATCAGAGATCTTTCTAGTTATCCCATATATGCCTCCTAGGCTTGGTGGTACCTCCTGTAATCAGCGTACATTGATTTATAGCCCTTCTAAGCCCAGCTCCTAGCTTTGCATTAGAAGCCCATTTCCTGTGTCCTCTATCTGCTTCCACAACCTGCCGTTGCAGTTTACTGCACTTTCCTATCTTGAAGGTTAGAAGAGGATTAGGAAATGAGGAGAGATGGGTGCTGGAAGTCAGGCAAACCATGGGAAGTCCCACAAGTTCCTGGATGTTCTCACGGCTGCTCTGGGATCAGAAATTCTCTTGTGTCTCAAGAGGGAGGGGAAAAACTGACTCTGTGACATCTTGTTACAATACTGCCACATGTTTCATTCCCAAGTAAAGTGAAAATTTTGAATTAGTTGACTTAGAAATTTGGCCACAGAAGTGCATGAAAAAATATGTGCAACATTTAGGAGAATCCACTGCAGAAATGTCTGGGAGTACACTCGTTTTCATATCCTGTTGTTATTTTCTGCAGTTCTTAAGATATTCTTATGGGAAAGAAAGCCTGTATTTTTTGTGGTAGTTTTTAATACTTCAGCAGCTGATGTTCCTTTCTGTTGGGATACTTGATCATGAAAACAAGCCTTCAAGCAGACTCAGTTTACTCTATGGCATACGCCACAAGTGTGGCACAGCATCGAAAATATCCTTTTGTATGTGTATTGTAGAGCTGATTTTAGCTAATGTAGTAACTCTTAGACTGGGGACTTGGGGCATCTGGCAGTTTAGTCTGATATCTGCACAAAAGTCTCATAGCTTAGCACCAAAAGCAGTAAGGTGGTAGATGGCCAAAATTGTAGCCCAATTTGGACACTAGACTGCCCAAAGTAGCAGACCTGTCAATTCTAGTAAAGATCATGACAAGTAGGAAACTCAGTGCCACTAAAAATAGAAGTGTTTTTATTTCTTCAATTTTGTGGAATAGTCTGCTAAAAGAATAATGCAAAAGATTCTGAATTTTAAAGTTTAGTCTTGTATTGCTCAGAGACTCCTTCAATGACAAGGATGTTCTCTTTAGATGACACTAGATGAATATTTAGATGAATAATTTCAGCCTAGCTTTCTTTCTTAAAAATGTATATAACATTTCATTTGTAGAGCACCAGCTGTGTTGCCCCTAATCATGTCTCAGTTAGGTGAGGATGAGATGTAATACTGAATGTTGTTGCAAAAGACGTATTGTCAAAGTACTTTCTTTATGGATTGTGAGTGTAGGGCATGTCTATTATTGCCAAAATTCTGCTGGGGTTATGGTGGCAGCTTTTCATGATAAAGAATTGTAGCTGATGAGTTTGGAGAACTGTGCAGTTTAATTTGTGAATTGTGAGATTTTGGTTTGATAAATTAGTTCTTGTTTTCTGTTCACTTGCTTGTGTAAAAAAAAAATGGCTTATACTAAACTTCACTAGCGAATGCCAGTGACAAACTTTGAAAGATTTTAGTGTTGCTTGTTGATTCACCAATGAGCAAATGTGAACCATTTCTTCCTCTTCCTCTGTCACTGGTGCAACTGCGCTCTCCAGTATGGAATAAATGGTCCCCTGTTAGAACAACTGACATCTGGAAGACTCTTCACAGTACTTCACATAGCAATGTTCTGACTCAGCCATTAGTTGTCAGAGCTCAAATCGGGGTCATCTCAAGAAATCTGTAATGCCTTTTACTTCTAGCAAGAGCTGGCCTGAAAATCTGCTTAATGTTGTCATTCAAAATTTACACGGTTTCATTAGGCTTATTAAAAGCAATGAAAAATGCAGCAGTATGTAACACTGATAAAGCCTTTTTACCTTGCTATTTCAAATCACGTTTATGGACGATGGATTTAGCTTCCCACTAGCCCTGGGCAGAGGTATTATCTCCATTTTATGGACAAGAAAACTGAGTTAGATTCAATGACTTGTCCAAGGTCATACGTAAGAATGATGGTATTGGGTAGGAAAAAATGTCCAGATTTCTGCCTTAATTAAGTGATAATTTTTTTGAATAAACTCAGTGTCTTAGAAAAGATGCATCGATGTCTTTGTCTTTAGGGTTTTAAAAATAATTTTGAGGATTAATTTTGCAAGCCATGAATCAGTATTTCCCTAAGAAACATGATTCTCACGACTGAGAATATTAAGGCTTCATCCTTTTTTGTAGACTTGAGTTTGCTGCTTCTTACAAAAACTTTGTTGTAGTCCACTTTGGCTCTATTGTTGTCTGCCTTTGTGGAATAAAGCTGCCCTCATTATTTAGCTTTCTTCCATTTGCATATGTACAAGAGGGAACAGCTGCTTTCTGCAGGGATTTTGTGTACTCATTCATATTCCCACAGTGGTGGCCTTGTTCTGAAACACACTGCTACCCTGTGGAAAAGCAGAATAATACACGGACAATATAGCAATCAGTGTGTTATTAAACATTTGGAAATACTGTCTTAAGGGGAAAAATATAAACATAGTTATAGCTTTAAATCTGAAGCAAGTGCCATGTAATGATGATGTATAAGAGTCTCTTCCTCTTAAAGCCGCTGGAAAGCTATGGGGAAAAATCTTTGGGAAAGAAATTTTGCAGTCCTCTTTAGTTTTTGAAAAACAAATCTAATTTTACTACTAAGAACGTTTTGTGTTTTAAAAGGGAAAAAAGTGATAAAATCTTATTCCTCATTTGAAGGTGATCTTGGACATTCCATCTTGACTATTGCTATATCCATGCACAGAAAATTATATTGATATAAACTTGAGATTTCCAAGCATGATCCAGACAACAGTTAATTGCACAAAGATTTCTGAATAGTGAGGCAGTCACAGGAGTCCCTCCCTCCCTCCCTCTTTTTCTTTCTTTTTTAATAAAATTTTTACTGTGTATGTCCTAAGGCCTAAACATAGATTTTAAGAGAACTAAAGCTCTAGCTGGACATGTAAGTACACAATTAAAAAATACAATTTGTACACATTGTGTAGAAGTGCAACATCTCAGTGACGTATCAGAATTTTGCTTTTTAGAAGAAGCAAGTACATTCTCTTTGCTTTTGTCTTAAAAATTTTTAAGAATTAAAGGGACTTTAAGGAAGCATACACAATTTTATCCCAGAGCATCAAGGCACGCATATACATGAGGTTGTGGTAACCTGTGCAGTTGGAATAAAAAGTCTTAGAAAGTGATAGTTATAAGTGCACCAGTCATTTAAAATAATACAAAACAAGTATGATTCTGAAGCGAATGCTTCCTTACTAAAATTTTCTTTCTTGCTATTTCATCACCTTCTACTATTGGTCTTGTTTTAGTAGTAGCAGAGAGTATTAAATTATTTTAAAGAGGGAGGAAAGCACTGAATTATTAATATTCTGTTTATAGATATCTGAAAAAAATGGAAGGTCATAGTCTGACCTAGAGACCTTGGCAGTGTCCTTTAAACAAGCATTAATCATATGTAGTGCATCAAATCATCATGTGCAAGATAACACTAGTGACCTCTCCAACTGAGAATAACAAATGACTCTTAATTTTCCTTTCTGTACATGACAAAAGTGTTGACAACCTCTGGATATTTTTTCTTTTGCCCTGTACCTAATCAACTGATCATTTTCAACACAAAATTTTCCTTGAAGTCTATCTTTTCACTCCTCTTTCTGCATGATAGGGACCTGTGTAGTTTATGTCTAAAATCAAAATACTTTTCGTATCTTTGATGAAATGACATACTGAAAAAAGAGAATCAGATTACATTAACTAGTTAAAATATATAAAATTTATAAAGCTGTTCTTCAAAATGCAGGTAATCAAACACCATGCTACAGCATTCTTGGAGAAGATGCATACTGCCTGAAACATTTTTTTTTTTTTTTTTATGATACCTTTATTTGTATGAAAAACCCAACATAATCATACATAATCTCGAACATCACCTGTTTGAAAGCTACTTAAAAGTCCTAAAAATGGGTCATTAGTATTTGTAACAGTTGTGATATGTTCAGAGACATTCTTTATATGCAGTTGGCAAGTCTGAATAAATATTTTAGGGCTAAACTGAAGACTTAATTGCCTGTCAGCTGCTGAAAAGATCTTGTTAAACCAATTATAACCCTATAATCCTGTAGTCTTCATTCTGTTACAGGCTACACTGTAACCATAGAGTACTGGAGGAATCCACAGGATTTGTGTGCCTTGAAGGGTTAACAGGCACCTTAGGCAATATTTCCTGACCCTTGCTGTCTTTACAGAAATTGCATCAGGATTTCAGCATTCTGGCCTGTCAGTTTTGCCACTGCTCTGCCACCTGCAGTCTGATCTCTCTGTCTGGTTTCCTTCTCCCATTTTTGCAGCCTGGCCGTAAGTATGAGCCGTGGCTGCTTGGCTGAGCCCTGCAGAGACTTGGAGCTCATTCTGCATCCTGCTGTTCATCCAGCTCTTCGCCATAGATTTGGAGGCAAAAACAGTGTGCCATTTGTTGGCACCTTGGGGTGCTGCACATCAGGCATCTGGCCCTACTTTGTCTTTCACTGGTGATGCCAATTCTTACTCTGCCTCCCCAGTTGTTTTTCCTGACTGAATTTCACTGAAAGGCAGTGGGACAGAGTTCACAGAAGTCTAATACATTTTAGGATTTCGCTCTAGCTTCAGACCTTCTTGATTTTTTTAACTTATTTGTTCTTTTTGGCACTCACATTTAGAGACCAAATTAGCAGCCTCTGGTGCTAGTTGCTAAAACCAAATGATTCACAGAAGAACGCATGAGTAGAGAAGGATATTGGATTAAATTTCAGAAGGCTGAGCATTTTGAAGTACCATGGAGCATCTTTTTAAGGAGTCATAATGAGTGGCTAAATAAACCCTGTGTTTTAGCTATGTTGCTGGAAGCTTTCAGGGAAAACCTCTTGAGCAGTGATTTCAATCTCCCATCCACTGGTCAGTCAAGACCAAATACAGTTGGACTTTTTCAACTAGTCAGCTAGGAAAATTGTCAGTAGGGTAAAGTGAAACCCTCTTGTTTGATCATATAGGCAATGTCTAGGGTACTCATTGTGTTCACATCAATTGCTCTTTCCATTGATTCCTTGGGGTATTAAAAATTAGAGAAGATTAGACACTCTTTCCATAATCCAATTAAATATTGAAGTTGCATTTGAGCTGTATCATTATTGCTTTGCTGGAGTCCCTTGTGAGAGTTTTGCCAGAGGTTTAAAATTCCTGAGCCAGATCATATGCTGTATTACAGAAATCTTTTTAAAAGAATACTTTGTGCCACAGCTTCCAGATCAGTGAGCTTCGAATTACAAAAATTTGCATAACAGAAGAAAAATTAATGAATTAAGCCACTGTGCAATTTATAATCTTTTACATACCTACATAATGCTTTTTTTTTTTCCTAATGGACTTACATTCTAGTATGCTTTTTAACCAGTAAGATTCAGATTTCATAATTTTTAATGACTCACCTCAAGGGGAGATCTAGAATTTTAGTTCTAGAAAATTATTTCTGTTCTAAGTTTTAGTTTCTAATTGGCTAAAACTCTTGCAGAACTTGCATAGAGATTTTTTTATGTACTGCAGTGTACTGTGTAGGATAATAACTCTGCCCGAATCTCCTCTTCTTCTACTTGACCTCAAGAGGACACCACAAATGACACAGGTGTGAAATTCAGTATTTACATCTGTATCATCATAGGTAGCTTCACGTGGTAAGTCCAGTCTCTTATTTTTAGAAAGTTAATTGCTTCTTATGGTGGAAGAAAGAGAGATTAATGTGTCTTCTTGTTTTTTTCTTTTTTCTTCCCATATGCTGACTTGTTTTGTGTTGCAGCTCACATCTTTCACCCTTCAAGTGTTACTGTTCAACAGTGACACCTTCACCTTTCTGTGTTTAAGAACTAAGTGATAAACTTTAGGTTGTTCCATGTTGTACCATGTCTTTGGTCATGTTTTTTGAATTTTAAGACAAGATGACTTTCAACGGAAGATGCTGATTTTTGGGTTGTTCATCTGCTTAAGAAAGTCCTGTTGGTCTTCACTTTGATGGCCTTCAGTGTTGAAGTTCATCATTGCTCCCTCAAGTTAGTGATCCTACAGATTTTATTTTCTCCTGCGGATATATAAAATAGTCAGGCACATCAAGTTTGTGATGTATACTGTGACTGTAGCTGATGACTTAGTGTTCTGTGCTCTGCCAGTTTTGTTTAAGTTGATTTCTGAATCCAGGTTGCATTTCTAGAGGCAGCTGGGTAATTTAGGCTCTGTAGGCTAGTAATTAATGTACGGTCCAAACCAGCATGTTTCAGTTTCTCTTCTTACTATCAGTCTCTCATTTTCTCTTAATGCTTTATTTCTTTTTTAAACGATCAAGCCCCCACCTTGGTCTGCCTAGCAATTTTTTAGTGCTGTCTTTCCATAGATCAAGAACTGCTGTTAGGAATATTTTAAGAATTAAACACTTGTGCTGTTCTAACACTGAACTTTAGTTCTGTATGGACATTAAAATTGTTATGCCTTGTACAGCTGATACAGTATCATGCTTCTCTGAAATAAGGTACTAAGAACCGTAAGAACTATGATGATTGTTCATGCAAATTAGCTTTTTAAGGGTTTCTACTTTATTTGTCTTTAAATAAAAGTTCTTACATTTGTACCTTATATTTTCAGATTTATTCCTTTAAGTTGTCAATTTATTTGCATATTTAATCTCCTGCTGTTGTATACAATGGCAAATTAAGCATGGATAGCTTCATAGATATGAAAGAATAGTATGAATTTAGTGTGTAACTAGGACTACTGTCCATGTTAATTCTTAGTTGTTTAGAAAAATATGCTTTGATTAAGCCTCTTGTAGGGGTAGAAATCTCAAAATGGAGAAAAAGCTTGAAGGACTATGCAAGTCTGACTTGTAAGCTTCAGAGCTAGAGAGGTATATGCAGGTCTAACTAAATATTTTTCTCTCTCTTTAATTAAAGTTTATTGTGTTTTACTTTCTCACTATGGGTTTCATGGTGACTTTTTTGCTTTTTGTGTAATCTTAATTTAGTCTTACTACTTCAGCTCATTTTTTTTTTTTAATAAAATATGCTAATTTTCTTGTGTTTACACAGATGGCCATCTCATTTTTTCACTGAGCAATATGCTACAACACATTATTTTCCTGCTGGTTTTCTGTTTCCATAGAAATTTCTTGATTAAAAAAACCCCTTTGTATGACTTCATAATTACAGTAATTTTAACCTTAGTAATAAAATAAAGGGCAGGAGGGTACTTTTTGGGGCCATAAAATATGACAGTAGATGCTGTCTCAAAGAAATAATTAAATGGAGAAGTGATAATATGTGTGAGGGGATCTTTCTGAGAGTATTTGTAAACTTCTGATTTCTAAATGTTGCCTTCAGGCTTGGTAAGAAAAGCTCAGTGTTTGTAAAGATTATCCTGACAGCAATATGCTGGGTCAATTGTCAAGACATGTTTAGCACAGGGGGATATATTAATCTGCTACAGCTACCACTGTAAGTGGTTGGAATAAATAGAGGGCTCAAGCAGATGAAGAGGGATTAACTGTGTAAATTGAGCAAACTCTTCAATCACTAAACCACTGATTTTGCAAAGGATTAGTCTGCTTTTGCAAATATTGATTACTGATTTGTTACTGGGGATGAAGATGATATAACTTGTGCAGTTGGTGTGTAGTAAGCTATGTGAAGTGTATATCATTCATATTAATGGGATTGTCATAGGCATTACAGAAACTGACAGATTTATTAGAGCAGCGCTCTTAACATTGTCATAGTTAAAGTTGTGTCAGCATTTCCATTAAAAGTTCCATTTTCTTTTTTTTTTTTTTTTCTGGTGTGCATAGATCAACTTTAATATTTACTCCATTGAAATTTGGTAGTACCACTTTATAGCTTTGACGCAATTATTTCTGTGCTCTTTTAAAGAGAACTGAATTAACACATTTTTAAATTAGAAGAAAATACTGTATATTAGTTTAAAACAAATATTTGCAGGTTTGAATTCTTTATTTTGAGGGCTTTGAGTGATACTGTGTATGTTCACAAGTTTCATTACGCCAGGTTGGTAGAGAAGTGATCTGTGTTAGGCAGTTGCTATGAAGTGAAAATAACTGAGGAATTTTTTTATAAGTGAGCTCTTTTGCTTGTGTAAAGGCTTGTCTGGCTTTTTTCCAGTGCTGCTAGTTTATCTGATAAAGATTATTATGTTGCCTACAAGTCCTGTGCCACTGATATTCACAGACCGTAATGCTATCACTGAATACTGCCACCAGACCAAGCAATGGTACTCTGTTAGCCTGTTCAGTTAATTTATACACCAGTAATGTTGTAACTGGCTCAAGTTTTCAGAGGTGGTTGTATTCACTGGGTCGTTTGTCTTTCTAATCCTTGATTAGATTTAGTTGCAGAAATAGGCTTAAGGAAAACTTAGGTGTGGTGTGAGAATCAAGGGACAAAAAGTGAAAGTTCAGTGAGTTTGGAAAAAATCCCACTGATGTTTATCCATCTACTTCATCATTGTAAAAGTCTTAACTTGTAAAATATGCCCATTTCTCTTGATGTGTCATCTTCTTCCTCTTACACAGATAACACAAAATTCAATCACAGCTTTTCTCTTGATTCTCTCTTTTCCCAAATTGTGACCCCTGTCACAGCCTATGATAGTATATAAACTTCCAATCCCTTAATTTTTGGGATTTCTGATGGCAGATGCTGAAAGAAACCTATATATGTTTATCATAGGAAAAGTTGAACTGCCATCTTGCAAGTCATGCAAGCAACCCTCTTTCATTTTTGGATTTCAATCCCATACATGGTTTCCAAAAAAGAATAATTGTTTCTAAGTGTAAATAAAAAATATTATTTCAGATATTTTTATTCGGTGCTAAAGCTAGCAAGAACTGCAAGGGTCATCTGAGAAACATTATGTAGCTTAGTGTAACTTAGAAAGATCCTTGAAAAATAAAAATGGTTACTTCCATTGATTAGATGTAACACAATGGGACTTATGGGAGAACTGGAACAGTTGGTCAGATCTCCTCTTGTTCAGAGACAAAAAGCTCCTGCCAGAGTTCTTGTTGCTTATGTCTTCAAGTGTATGTTTTTTTTTGGTTTGTTTTTTTTTTTTTTTTGTTTTTTTTTTTTTTTTTTTTTTTTTTTTTTTTTTTTTTGTTTTTTTGTTTTCTTGTTGGTTTTTTTTTCTGGAGCCTTCAAATGGACTGGAAAATATTAGTGAAGTCATTCAGAAAACTTGAGAGTTGATATTGGAAGGTGGTTCTTCCTGTCATTCTCAGTATACTCCAAGGTGAATGGCAACTGAAATTTACATCTGGAAAGCTTTCAGGAAACACAGGAGTGTTCTGCTGGCTTCCCGCAGTGTGGTCTGCTGGCTTCTTACAGTGTTTCCCTTGTTCTTTTCAGTTAGGTCCCATGCAATTTCAGCAAAACAGGAGAGTGTTTTATCTTTGTGGTAGCAACCTCCTTGTGAGAGGAGGTTTGAAAACAGTTATGTGCTTTTTGAACCATAAAACCTTTGGATTTTTATTACCTCTTTATTACCTCTTTCAGAGTACTTGGAAATAAAGGCACTGTATAAGTCACTTTTGATTTCCTTGCCTTTAATTTTTCTCATGGTCTTGCTCTGTAGATTGATTTTTCTAAGTGCAATGTTATCATTGCAAGAGACTGTAATTCTACCAGAACTTCCCAATTCTACATACTGAAGTATATTTGATATGCACTTTGTGTGCTGCAATAAGGAAAACTTGAAAGACTTGTACGAGACTTTCTTCTTCTGTTATTATTTTAAAAAGGCTTGCCTTTACATGCAGACTGCATGTGTAAAGTCATACCTCCATCTTAAACCAAATTAGCTTTCAAATGCAGAGGAGCTTTGAGTCTGATAGTTCACTGATCACTGAGCATAGCTTTTTACTTAAATTATCAGTAGTAGAAGAAATATATCAAAAATGAGGGAATGAGGCAGAACATTCAAATCATTTTGTGTTTGCGGGAATACATAAAATGAAATTGAAAACTGGCTTAGAACCTCTTCATTGAAATCTGCAACTGCCAGTTTTAGAGATGTATTTTTAGCTGACTGTAGGAATTTGAATCTTTTCCTTCATACAGATGAAAGATTTTTCAGCTCTAACCAGTAATGTTAAAACTTTTTCTGATCAAGGATATGAGCTGTTGGAGCATTTAAAATGCACGAAGTGTGTGTGTATGTTTCCTTTCAGAAGTTTAACAGGCCAAGCCTTTGGCCAAGAGTCAGAACAGTTGGAACTTTGCAGACTACACAGCTAATCCAAGAGGGCTGCCAGTTGGCATAAATGACTTCCATATATAAAACTTCATGCAATTTACATTGAGGTTTTTGTTGGTTTTTCGTGGCAGTCTGAGAATGTCCTTGTTTCCCAGGATTTCTTGGGTTTTGCTTATTGTATTTATGGTGTGTTATACTTCTGATCAGAGCACGAGTTAAAAGGTTCCCCTGCTATAATATCCCTCTCACAGATTGAAATCCACACTGGAAGATTTTTCTCTTTACCTAAATTTGGCACTTCTCAAACTCTACTTTTTTTTTTTTCCCCTTATTTTTCTTTCCTTTTTTTCATTAAGACTTTTTAAAGGGGGCTTAAACTAGCTTCTAAAACAGGGCAATTTAGAAAAGGATATATAAACACTAGAACTTACACAGGAGAAGAGACAGGGCAAAAATTTTTGGAAATTATAAAATTAAGAGGAAGAAAATTTATATGCTTTTTGTTTAATGAAAGTGTGATTTGTGGAAAATCTAACTTGCATGGTATTGCCAAAATTTGGATAAGAGTTCACAGAGTTCACACTGTAGTGGGCTTTACAAGATCTGTCAAAATATTGTTGAGTAATAAATACTTGGATTACTAGGACATTGAAAGTAAAAGAACATGTACTACTAATTTTGAAATATAATTTTAAAGTTCATTGTTTAGCTTTGCAATAAATGACATTTGGCAGTTTTTCAGCCAAAACATTAAATCATTCTTGTATTCAGTTAAATAGTTGTCATTGCTTGGTCTCAGCATAGGCTTATTTACTAAAATAAAAGGGCCAGTTGTGTGACGATGGGATTTTAGGTCCTTCAAAAGAACTAATTGGAAACATTATGACATAATAAGAAAAGTAATAGGGAACTTTTAGTTCTGATTATCTCAAGTTTTTCTTAAGGTACTGTGATATGTGGGTATTTCCAAGGGATTCTTATGTGTACCAGGTGGCTATTTAAAAATAGTATTAAATTGCAGAGCACAATTGTAGTATTACCTCTTCCAGGTGTTTTAGATGTTAAGCTGTAAACTGTGTTTTTCACCTGGAGTTATTAAATGATAGCTTTTAACTTGCTGCTTGATAAGCCTGTAGGACTTTCTTTCTGTTAGCCATCTGGGAATATAGGAATCATGATATGGTTAAAGATGCTATCCATATGTGGTTTGACATCATGCTGGTCATACTCCAGCTGTAGACTCTTTATTCCTGGCCTTTTAATTTTCTCTGATTAGCTAACAGCACCTTCTGTGGTTCAAGCTATCATGTAGATATTATGAGTATTTACTTAGGGTTTCTAATCAAAATTGGATGTGTGTGCTTGTCTGTGAGACAACGCTGGGAAATTTCAGCTTGCCTGCATAATTTCATGAGAATTCCCAGTGCCTCTAATTGATCCATGATGGTCTGTTTTGACTTGGTTCTGTCTGCAAAGCAAGGGCATTGTTTTTATCTCTGTGTTTTCCTGCCTACATTATTTCTCATAACAAAGTCTGAAGCTGTTGCACTGGCAGAATTTGTATTGCCAATCTCTACCACTGATGCACTTTTCTGGTAGCTGTAGTGCAGGTAACACTGGATGACTGAAACCTGTCTTGTGATGGAATGATTGAGTAAACTGTAGTGATTCTTTAAACAAAACTTCTGCATGCCTTACAACATTTTTGTATGCCTTGCATTACAGTGATGTGAGTGGGTGACTTGTACAAGAGACCTTTTCTTTGCTGCTGTATCGTTCTTCTTGCCTCAGGATCTTTGAGAAACAGCAAAACTGGGAAGGCTGCTTTGGTGAAGTGTTCAGTGGCCCCTTTTCTAACTCTGTAGGATAATGCCTGCTCACAGCATTAGGAAACATTGCTTTTTTAAAACACACACACACACACACTCTCTCTCTCTCTCTCTCTCACACACACACTCACACACACACACACACACACACACACACACACACACAGACTCACAGCCCCTCCATGTGCCATGGGTGTAATTTGTGAAATTTTAATAAAGACCCGTGTGAAAGTTAAATCTGGATCAAGGGGTGAAAGCCATGAACTCCTCTGTACATTAAGACACTATGCAAAATGTAACACGGGGTGTTTTAGAAGCAACTTGAAAACCATCAAAAGAATGCACAAACCCAGGACAATATTAGTTTACAAATTCAGAGTTAAGTTTGGATGAGGAGTATGAGATCCAGCATAATTACATTTGGCTGTGGATCCTAATGAATGGAGTCAAACTGGCTGACTCCTGTAATTTGTTAAAAGAAAAAAGGAATTTTTTTTGTCAAATGAAAATGCTACAACTACTAAAGAAACCTTTCTCAGAAAACAGATGAGGATTGAAAAGCCATGAATGCAAGGTTTTTAAAATTTAACTAAATACACAGTTTACGGGCTAAATAGAAACGACTAAAACACATCTCACGCTAACTGCTTCAAAGAGCTAGATTTAGTTTCTGTACAAAATCCATTGCAATGTTTTTTGGGCTGCCTGGCCCATTGCCTTCTCCTCTGCTTACAGGAAGGAGGGGAAGGGAAGAGAAGGACTTGTACCATTGTCCTGTAAGGGACGAGGCCATAAGAAATACTCAGTGTTTAAGCCTCAGAGGGTGTGGTATTAATGTTTGAGCCCAAACTTCATATCCCAAATTAGAATTAAAACTAGAAACAGATGACAGCTTTTTAAGAATTCTTTATTAAAATTCACTGCTGGTCCTTCTTAGAGGAATATATGAAGGCGAGTTATTCTGTGAAAATTATTGTGAACTGTTAGAGATCACAATGGTCTCTAACAGTTTAATTCTAGGGAAGGCTCCAGAGCAAAACTTCATAGACTTTGGAACAAACACTTTGAGGACCAAAATGCTGACTTTTTGTGAACCAATCTTTCAAAAGCTAAATATTTTCATTACATTTATTCCAGGAATGAAATGTGTTTTCTTTAACATTTATCTTTTGATTCTTGCATGGTAAACTAATTCAGAGCTACCAGGCTTCTACACTTGCAAATGCAGAAGTAGTCTTTATGAAAGTGTTCAAGACAATTAATGAAACTGATGAGATTCTATGTGATCTTCCTACTGATAATTTTTTTAATTAGAAGCTTCTAAGAAATGGGATATTTTTTTTCAAATGCAGTATATATTCATCTTTAATAAAAAAAAGAAATGTAGAGAGAAGATACGCATATGAAAATAAACCACCTCCTCTTTAGCCTAGATTCACAGTGCTTGTGCAACAGATGTGACTCCAGTGTATTGCTATGTACAGATTCAAAGATAATTGAATCCTTCTGTAGTAGCTATTAAAAATGGGTAAATGTATTTCCAGATCAAATTGAAATGGAGAGATATGAAGAATTTTGGAAGAAGTGTGTGAGAAGGGGGGTAGGAGGAAGGAAAAGAAGATAAAATTACTTTTTTGTGTTGCTAGAAACATTACTCTTTCTTTGCTCAACTTTAACACAAATATTTCAGAATATCTCTGCCAATTTTGAACTGCAGCCTGAGAGATAGCATAAAAGCCCTGTGCTTGAGGACAAACCCACTTATTTTCTGTATTTCCTGCAGGAGCAGGTGATCCCTTTGTGCCAAAAGATGAGCTGGTGGGGAAGAAGACCAGCCTAGCTGAACAGGGAGCTTTTGCGGGAACTTGGGGGAAAAAAGGAGTTTTGAAAGAAGAGGCAGGCAACTCAGGAAGAGTGCAAATATGTTGTTAAGCCATGTAGGGAGAAAATTAGAAAGGCGAAAGATTGATCTGTCCACTACTGTAAAAGATAATAAAAAGTGTTTTTATAAATATGTTAACAACAAAAAGAAGGCCAAGGAGAATCTCCATACTTTATTAGGTTCACAGGGGAACGTTGTTATCAAGGATGAGGAAAAGACTGAGGTACTTTATCCTTCTTTGCCTCAGTCTTCAACAGAAAGACCAGATATCCACATGGCAGCCAGCCTTCAGAGCTGGTAGACAGGGACAGGGAGCAGAAGAGAGCCCTCAAATCGAGGAGGAAGTAATGACCTGCTGTGCCACTTAGACATTCTCAAGTCTGTGGGACCAGATGAATTCATCCAAGGGTACTGAGAGAGCTGGCAGAAGAGCTGGCCAAGTCTCTCCATCCTTTTTCATCGGTCTTGGCTCATTGGGGAGGTCCCAGGTGACTGAAGGTTGGCCAGTGTGACAGACATTCACAAGAAGGGCTGGGAGGAGGATCCAGAGAACTACAGGCCTGTCAGCCTGACCTCGGTGCCAAGGAAAGTTATGGAATGGATATCTTGAGTGATGTCATGCAGCACATACAGGACAACCAGGGGATCAGGCCCAGCCAGCAGGAGTCTGGGAAAGGCAGGTCCTGCTTGACCAACCTGATCTCCTTTATGACCAGGTACCCTCCTAGGGAATGAGGGAAAGGCTGTGGATGTTTTCTCCTTAGACTTCAGTAAAGCCTTTGATACTGTCTTCTGCACATTCTGGAGCAACTGGCAGCCTATGGCTTGTACCAGTGAACTCTTCACTGGGTAAAATACTGGCTGGCTGGGCTCAGACAGTGATGGTGAATGGAGTTACATCCAGCTGTGTCAGTACTGGGACTAGTTCTGTCTAATATCTTTATCAATGATTTAGATGAGGGCATCAAGTGCACTCATTAAGTTCTGAGATGACACTAAGGGTCTTCAGTGCAAAAAAAAGAAGCTGGAAAAATATATATATTTTTTTTAATTGTATTATTAATTATGATTGGGGTTTTTATTTTTTCTATTAGAAGAGGATAAAGAAATGTTTTCTCCACATAATCAAACGCGTATTTTGTCCTCTCAGTTTTCTTTTACAAGGAATGAAAAACAGTGAAATATTCTTATTTGAGCAAGATGACTTTACCCTTATAATGGTTAAACCTCTGGTCCTCTACTAGGAAAGCCAGCTGTAATCAACCACTTAGCTGTTACTGAATTACACTTATCTCCACTTCGCCTGTTTAACTTCCCATAAGCATGCTAAGCACCTCTTTAGAATGCATTGACCTCTGATTATTTCTTGCTTTATGTATCCCTTAGCCCACATTGCAGAAGTAAAAAAAAAATGCGATTGGTAAACAGTGCAGAATAATAGAGTCTGGTTTTGTTTTATTTATTTTGTATACAGGATGAATGTTTTACATCTTTAGGTCGTCCAAAAATCAAAATTCCAGGCACAAGGATTGAATTTCATGCTGTGAAGTGACACTGATGAAACTTGTTTTTATGTAATGGACCAAATTCACTGTTGCAGTAAGGTGAAAAATTAAATCATTCAGGCTTTTGCCTGTTTGATTACCAAGTTGCAAAAATTGTAGTTGTGCCATAAGCTGTGATTTTGAGATCTTTCTGAAGCACAAGATATTCTGTATTTGTGGGAGTTGCGCAGTGGAACCTATACATTACTACACCTATGTTAATAACATTAATGTTTTTCTGAAGTCAAAGCATGACTGGTAAAGCTGGCTTTATGCTTGAGTGAGGGCATTTAACTTTCTTTTCACTGGAGGAATTTTCAGCCTGGCAGCAATAGTATTATAATAACTGCCAGCTGCTCACTTGGCACAAGAATGCCTAGAACCAAGAGGAAGAGCCCAGTGCATTATACATATAATTTACTTTTTTCTATGATGAAGGTTTAGGCCTCAAAAATATTTTGATCTGGTCTTTGATGGTTTTTCTACACATCAGTCTGAAAATACGCATGTGGAGCATAACTTGCAGATTTTATTTTGGAGTACATTGGAGTAAATCCCACCAATAGGGAACAGATAGGAAGAGAAATTCTTGTGGGAGATACTTTTGTGAGTGGGTGGTCAAGAATAAGGGAAAACCTGTAACATTAAGCAGATAGACCTCTCTTATTTTATACCATGTATTGGGTATGCAAGATTATCATCTCCCTAAATATTGCGTAGTTTTGAACTGGTCTTCACATCAAAAGAGTAAGGTTCAAGACATTATTTGTGAGGTAGAAACTCTGGAATGGAAATGAGACCTTTTTATATCCTCAACTCTCTGCTTGCCCAACACTGTCAGGACAATGAGCAGAAATTAGGTCTGGAAGAGTAAATAAAAGCAATCGTTGTGCCTTTCTCTACGTATAAACCCCTGCAGCTGCAAGCCACAGAGGATTTCTTACTCACAATACCACTTTTCTCTTGGGTGTTTAAAACTGGCTTAAAAAACTACAGTGTACCAAAGGAGGAACCAGGGAAGACTGCAATTCTTTTAACATCTTAATTTGTAAATAATTTCATCATAGCTGGAAACAGACCATACAGTGCTAGGAAGGCATGGTGTGACCTATGGTGGTCTCATTTTGAGACGGAAGTTTTGCTCTGATCTTTAGTGAGCTTGACTGTAAGTTCCTCATAAACAGGCCTTGAGATAGCCAAGAAAGGTAGTAACAGTTGGTGTTATCTGCATTCCCAAGATGCAAGCTTCTTGCTTCTCCACATTTAATTTCTTAAAAGTGGACAATCACTAGTACAATTACAGATAACTGGAATTCAGGCCATTTTACCTGCATATCCATGAGGGAAGGAGAAAATTCTTGTTGTGAAGACATCCTGGGTGGGGGTGTGTGGGAGTGAGTATAACATGGGAAATTCTGAGCTCTAAAGGAGTGTGTGATTTGAAGTGCATGGCTTAATTTGCTTTATGGTTTTTTACTTAAAATATATAGTAGTTACTTCTTTCTTGATAGGATTCCTCTGTCTTAGATTCTTTATATCAGGAGCTGCTTAATCAAAGTCTCATGCAGTCAGCTAATGAACCTCTGATCTCAGCTGCTGGTGTAATGTAAGCAAATGCAGCTTTGCTATAATGAAGCACTGCTTTAGTGATACTTTTTTATGAGATTTGTGTCAGGCCTGATGTATTTCAAATGAATCGGGGAATATTCTGATTGAAAGCAACTGCAAAACCCAACTTACTAAAATTCCACACTTTCTGCTGGCACTTCTCACATATAGTGGTTTCAGTTCACTCTAAATCCTGATTAAGATGTGGACAAGACAGTAAAGAAATGAAAAAAATGGAAGAAAGATAGACAGATAATACAACTTAGAAGTTTCCCACGTGGAATCTCAGCAGTAACTGTAAGGAAGATGTGACTGACTCTCTCCTTTTCTCCCCCTGTTGTTTTTGTTTTAGTACTGGGACAATGGTATACCCGTGTTTATGCCTTCTGCATGCCACATATGCACAACACCTGTGGTTCATGAGACTCTGAGAGGAGGTGGTTCTTTCTCTTTCCTTTAAGCTTTTCATACTACTTATTTTCCCTCCCCTTCCTTCTGAAGGTACAGGGCAATGAAAGAAGGAATTTAACCAGATTTATGCTTTTTCTTTCTTGTACGGCTGTATGTGTTGTGGGATATTACAATTGGGTCTGTTTCTACTGCCCTTTGACTGAAGTTCCATCATAGTTTTTGGTTCCCAGGCTTCTCTGACAGAAAGATAATAACATGCATATGATCTGTTTCTGCTTCAGCTACTTACAGATTGTGAGTGGCAATGGGCCTGACCAGCTGCAGTTTGGTTTTTGGAATTACTGCCTCAGTTGCTTTGAGGAATAGAAAAAGAAACTGGCTTCTCTACAGGTTAAGGGTGGGAAGAGGACTTCTCTGTAGTGGCACCAGGCAGTGAAACACACTTTTTCCATGCATGTTCTTTTCCTTACAAGCTTTCAGTGCCCTGTGCAAAATAAATGTAGTTACGGAAAATACCATCACCAAATTTATCCTGACTTGTCTCAGCAGAAGTAGCAAAATTGAGAGTGAAATTTTAATTCTATGAAGTGGTCAGTTCAGATGACAGAATAACAACACTAAGGAGTCCCCAAAGTATGTGCTTCTCTGGGTCTGTGTTGTCCCATTTGATTTGACTGTTCACTAAATGATTGCTGACCAATCTTCCTCATCAAAACCCAAACTGATACAAACAGTCCTGGGTAAAGTTAGACCTAAATGGCGGTTGAAATTCTTAAATTGTTCAATTTAAGAGTGAGCTGCTTTTGTTTGTTTGTTTACTTAGGTTTTGTGTCTTCCTCATCTGTGGGGTTGCACTGTTCTAAGATGAGCCCTACTGGATGAGGTGGAGTTGTAAGTGTTGCACACTGATGCCTCCCAATGACCAATATAAAGCAGCACACGATGCATATTTGTAAAACTCTTCACCTCCCCCACTAGTAATAGCATCATTGCATCACCTTTTAAAGTAACTGTTAAACGTATCACATACCAGCCATCAAGTGTCTTTGTGTTTAGTTCCCATTTAATGTTGAGCTAAGATTGCATATTACCAAGCAAAGGGAGGACAGCCGCATCACTTTAAAATGCATGTTCATTGTGCTCTTGTATTTTTAACACAATAGTAAGAATTCCATAGAAGCTAAAATAGAAATTAGTGTACTCCTAATATTTAAAAAGTAATATTAATTAAAAAAATTAAATAGAAATATCAATGTAAGTAAAATTCTGTCTGCTGTCTTTTGGTGTCAAACAAAATATTTTGCAGTCTAAAGAGCTGTTTGTATTATTTAAAGAATGTCTTCTCATTTTAAGTATTTTCACGCTTTAAAAAACAGCATTCTCTGCATGTTCCTATCTATGTCTTGTCTTTTTCCTGTCATGACTGCATTTAAATAAGACTACCATAAAGTAACTAATTTATGAACACTGAATTAAAAAAAAAAAATAAAATTTAAGGAACAATCCAAAAGCCCGAGAAATTGACATAATCTTTCAGAGATGGTGCTTGGTTCAAGGTCAGACCATTAATCTTTCGCCCAAATTACATAACTTAAAATGGTGTTTTTAGCACAGAATTTGTCTGCTAATATCAGTCCTCTTCTGTATGTTTATATTGATAGAATGTAATGAGATTACATATATTCTGATGAGTAATGACTGCTTTGTAAACTTGCCACCTACCTACAGTGACTCTTATGAATATTTGATGATAATAAGTAGTAGGAACTTCACTGTGTTGCTTACATGCACTTAAAAACCCCAGCAGCACAGTAGTACCTTTTGTTCTGCTTTTTTGCTTGGGGTAAGCAGTATGATATTTATATTCAAATTATATATTATAAGCATCTAACATATTCTTGTTCTTAACTCTTAGGAGTTCTGCTTAAGTCAGAAGTTCTGTTGTTTCAGGAGGAAAATGTAAGACGGAAGACACAATTTTTAACATTTGAAATGATATTTTAAGATGAGGCAGGGTCACCTGGTCAGTCTTACAGGTCTATGAATTAGCAGTTGAGAAAAAGGAAAAAACACAGTGAGCTATATTTACCATTTTGCAGATGAAGACATACAATGTGTCTAAAATCAGTGTCTGTAGATCAACAGTTTTGTAGACCTCCGTAAAACGTCTTTGGCTTATCCATTATCACCTTACAGGTCCTATATGCAGTAGTTTTGTGTCATCTTGCAAATTAGGCAAAATCTGTCAGCAACAGGCAGCACCTTTTATTGTCTCTTCATCTGGTTTCTTTTTTGGTAGATGTGAGGGTCTTCGCCTTGTATGCTGTTTCAAGGTATTTTGGTGTGAAGCTGGTATCAAAACCCACATTTCTGATTTCATTGTGTTCAATTGAGATTCTTGATTGTGATTCTTATTTGCACATTTGAAAGCTGTGCTTTCATTATTCAAATTGCTTTACGGACTATGTTCAAAACATTGCTGTATTTTCTTTAATTACATATTTTTCCTTCTGAGACTTGCAAGGCCTGTTATGCAGCTATATTCTTCCTTGCTCAAGTGGTGAGGACAACAGCAACAGCTCTGACATTGATAGATAGATGTTTCATTTACTTAAAATAATCTAGCGTAATAGTTTTTAATAGAATTTTATAGAATAATAGAATTTTATAAAATAATAGAATTTTTTTTTCAGTAGCTCTTGCATATTGAGAGTGTAAAATACATAATTTTATTAATGCTCCTATAGCAGCTTTCTTGAAAAGTGCTTTACAGAATTTGGGTTTTTTTTCAGGGAATCAGTTTCCTCCTGTTGCAGCTCAGGATCTTCAGTTTGTTCTGAAGGCTGGATACCTGGAAAAACGTAGAAAAGGTAAGTCTAGCTATCTTTGTGAAAGCTAGGGCATATTTAATGTCTGGGAAGTCTATATGTCTGTATTTGATGTTATACACATGAACAACTTTATGCAGGAGTGATAAATAAAATGAGAAGAAGCTGAAATGTCTGAAGCATTATTATGAAAAAGAAGCATAGCACATAATTGCTCCTATAGTAGTGAAAGAAAATCCTACTTATTTACCAACAAAATCATGCTGTGAAAGTCCAATCAGAAACTGTGTAATTCAGAGACTTTCAGATATTTTTGAAGAAAACATTAGGAACGTATGTACAAGTACCATATGTTACTTCATGTTTCAGTGAGCATCAAGATTTATTTTCCTTCAAGAGGGCAAATATTGATCTCAGCTTTGGTTCAGTCAATATTTACCTTGATTCAATAAATCTTATATTGTCACTTTAATACTCACTTAATGCTGCGATAACGCTAGGAAATATTTAGGAAGTTGTTCATTATTTCCTTATATTTAATGTTACACATGACTTCCCTCTTTATGTGGATTTCAAATTCCCATTTGTTTTCTTACCACCTATTTTTGTTTCTAATTTCCTTCTTAGTGCCATGCATTTCCTTAGTTTCCTTTCATTAGTGTCTTTTCCTAGCTCCTCCTCCCTCTTACCTCACCCCTGAAAAGAAGTAACACATTTTTGTTCAATACTGGCATAAACCGATATAACACATGTTGTATTAATTTCAGACCACAGTTTTCTTGGCTTTGAATGGCAGAAGCGTTGGTGTGCTATCAGCAAGACTGTCTTCTATTACTATGGAAGCGACAAAGGTACTTATAACAATCATGAAAGCAGTGATGTTTTAATGCACAAAAGAATATGAAAATTTTATTGGAGTTGGAAACTGTGACTTAAAGGTAATTTTAAGAAATGACTGAAAGTTTTAAAAGGAAGTTCTTTTCTTTTAAGCAATTCTTGGACAATGCTGTGAATTTTTCAAATGTGTAAATATTCCTCAGAACCTGTAAAAAAAAGCTATGTTTTTTATGTTTTCTAAAGCAGGGAAAGTGAAGAAAATTAAAAAATTAAGTTTCTTGTAAAGCTGCTTTGTTTGCTAATATCAACTGGCTCTTTGGTTTGATAGTATGCTGGTACTCAGCTGTTTTACTAGATAGAAAATGTTCTTTTTCTCCAAATAGGACATTAATTTGAAAACATCCTCCAGTAATTATTACTTCCAAGTTCCTTAGAGATGGTTCTCTCCAGGAAAATATTAATCTAAAAGCTGCATAGTGGAGTTATTTGTTTCTTTTTAAATACATTATGTTCTGGAAAAGCTAGAAATTAAGTAATGTATTTAACTAAATCCAGCCATGGAAACTAAAGCAAACTTCAGAAGCTGACTTTTGAATTTAAGTGGCGAGTTTGGAAAGAATCTGGCATAAATGTTGTAATGTTACTTTGAATTTCTGAAACTGATAGTCAAACAAAACATATTTAAATTGTGTGCTATGCACATTTGATGTTTAAGGGTAAAAGAAATGATACATAAGTATATCTGAGTAAATTTTTAAATTACAATAATGTCTTCCCCCTCCAAGACCCTCCCTCACCCCCCCAAAAAAAAAAAAAAGAATTCCAGGGCAAACTTTCCATTGGAATTTCTTTTTGTTTGTCTTTTTATTTTTGAGATTACTGCTGGAAGTTATTATGTTGGCTTTTTTTATTCAAAGACTAATATAATTTGCTCCAGTTTGTTTCATTCCTTGGCATATTGACTCATATAAGCTTGCCCTCTCTTTAAAAACACAAGAAATAAAGATCCTAATTGTAAGTCCAGTTTTCATTTTTCTAGTTTCCCATCATGTCCTCTTTTCAGAGTTTTGCTAGTATATCTGCTAAATGTTGCCTTTTCTTTTATACTCCTTCCATGGGATTTACAGGTTGATGAGGCTTCACAAACATGAAAAATCTTTATTCAAAAGTTTTGAGATGTGGCATGATACTGATTTGGATTTGTCGGTACTGATTGATTTCTTTCTCTGGAAAATGATCATGTGCTATTTACTTATATATATATATATATATATAGTTTTACATTGCCTAGTACTTTAAAAAGCACTTTTTTTTTTTTCCAGAATATATTGCTAGTTCATAAAGATTATTCTGGATTATAAAATCTTTGTATTTTTGTCTGCTGTTTTTTTAGAAAAAAAAGTGTGGATTTTTTTTAACATTATTTTCCTTGTGGCTGTGCTTATGATTATTTATGCTTTCTAGCATATGGTCTTTATATTAAGGCAGGCATGTTGCCCACCTGGTCTTTGTCCTTTTTTTTTTTTTTTTTTCTTCTTTTGTAATAACCTGATTACTGAGTCTGTATTGCAGTTTTTACTACCTGTATTGAAAATTGAGATACATGGAAATACATTCTCTAGCCCTCAGAAGATTGGTGCCATGTTAGGAATTGACTGTGATATTTTGTGGGATCTCTTTAATTTATGAATCTATAGACAGGTTTTTTGGCTGATGCATTCACAGCTTTTGTAGGCTGCACATTGTTTGGGGAAGGTCCTCTAAACCATAACCCAATGATGTGGGAGGGGCACATGGTCCACTGGAAGTGTATAGAATCATAAGATCATTTAGGCTGGAAAAGACCTCTAAGATCATTGAGTCCAACCATTACTGCAGCACTGACAAACCCACAATTAAACCCTCTCCTAAGTGCCACATTTACTGCATATTAGTAAATATGTAGTAAATACCTCCAGGGATGGTGACTCCATCACTTCCCTGTGCAGTCTGTTCCAATACTTGACAACTCTTTCAGTGAAAAAAAATTGCCTAATACACAATCTAGTGTTTCCCTGGCACAAAACTTGAGGCTATTTGCTCTTGTCCTATCACTTGTGACTTGGAAGAAGAGGCTGACCCCCACCTCATTACAGCCTCTATTCATGTAGTTGTAGAGAGCATGGCGTACTTGGATTCCAAACAGTAATTCATGGAGGAAGCAAACAAATCAGATGCACGAATTTCTGCCCTACCTCCATTGGATTGGTGCTTGTAGTGCTGGAAAACTAGTTAAGCATGGTGAAGTGATTTAATCTTGTAATATGGGATAACTGAATCACTCCTGAACTTGCCTTTGAATAAAAAAAGTTTTTTCTTGACTGGTCAGAGGTACTGTCTTCAGGGTTGTGACACCATCGTATATAAAAGTGCCTGTTCCAGTGCAGAAGCAACTCACTGTCATTGTGCAGAAACTGGACACCAGCCATGGCAGGCTAGTATGCTGTTAAAAGTGAGCTGTCATCCTAATGCTTGTGAAGGTATATGCTGCAGTTTATCACGCTGTTCAGCTGCAGATTGTCAGCATGGCTGAGGTGTGGGATGAAGCAATCCTGAGCAGGTCTGGCATTTATGCACTGCAGCTGTTTTCACTCTTGCTCTTGTGGCCAGCAGTGGTACCTGCTGTAGTACACTGTTGTGCTGGAGGCTGTCTTCTTTTACTGTGGCTCTTGATGCTGTACCAGATAATTTGGACCATGTAGAAGTTCAGAATGTGTTCTTACCAACTGTAGGACAGCACTGAAGTGTGTGTTTGGTGGCTCTGTGCAAACTGTGAACCTGGTTTCAAAGTGACGAGGATTCCACACGTACCCAGTCCTGCTGCCTGTGTCACTTTAAATGGGTGATGGGCTGCTAGTGCCTCTGTGTTGGGGGATGTAATGCTGAGAGGCAGCAAGGATTTCTGCATCCATTTTGGCTTGTTTTGAATTGAATCTCTTTTTAAAACCAGACATGTAGGTGAATAATCTGTGAAAGCTGTTTTGTGCCTGCTTCGATGTGTCTTTTGTTGATCAAAGTTTGATTTTCACGCTTAAGTATCAGTGGAAACATAACTGAGTGGTAAACATGAGGCTATAGGATGCCTTTTTATTATTTGTAGAGATTTTTTTTCCGAATCAGTTTTAGTTCTTCTAACTTTCTCCTTTTTGCATTGGGCAAGTAAGAAGTGGAAGTGTATAAAGCTCACAAAATGTAAGGAAGAGCTTCAGAATCATTTACCCAAGCTCAACCATGAAAAATGTGAGGCCTAGTCCAGAAGTATATGATGCAAGATAAAGCCTGTGAAATACAGTAAATGGCTGTGTGTTTGTGTGTGTGTTCACCTAACGACTCCAAGCATCTCTTCAGCAGTTGTGATGCCTGCAGGCTGGTGCATGTCGTTTCCCTGTTTTCTTCCTACATTTGGTGTAGCATTGGGTAGTGAAACAATGTAATTTATCCCAGCCATATAGATGGGTCTAAGTGAATCACCTGCATTTTTTCACTTGATCAGTGATAAATGGAGTAGATAGAGAAACAAGACTTAAAGGTTTGAGCTAATCATGTGTCAGAAATAGGTATTGTGGGAAGCATGTGTGAATTTGTGCCTGTGCTGCAGTATCAGTTGCCAGCACATGGCCCACAGCATTGCAGAGGAGTGTGTTCAAATGTCAGAGCTGGGTGGGATCCTGGGAAGCTTGCCTAGTGCTCCTTTTCATGGTCTTTCCTTCCATAAATCTTTTATAGTCCTCTCTTTTCTTCCATGCAGTTGCTCCCTGAATTGAGTACCCTGGTTCCCTATCATTTTTCTATATGATCTTTGGCTGTTCCTGTGTCCTCAGACACCAAGATGGTATGGATAACCTTTCAGACCTCAAAGTGCATGTGAATAAGGAAAGTTAATTTGTTGCTTTATAAATGATTGAATTAATGGCTTCATTACTTCTTTCTCACTAGGCCACAATGTTATATGCCCTTCTGTCTCAGCAAACTGGAGAGATCAGCTAAATGTTTAGCAAGACAGTAATTGATAACATTATGGTAATTTTTCCTCTGCTAATGGGCACTAAAAATTTATTTTCATTTTTATAACTTGAAAATGGTATCTGCCTGCCTGCCAGTAATATGATGTTAAAGAGGGGTATAATTCAGAGGCTTTTAGAAAAGTCTATTTTTTTTTTTTAATTTATTTAGTTTTAACATGGACATGATAGTTTTTGATTTCTCTGAATAATGAAATAGTGATGACCAGGCCAGTGGTGAACTACTTCTATTTGGACAGAAAAGGGAATTGTACATGCTCAACAGGACTTTGTTGTAGCAGGGTGATAGCATCTATCTAATGTGTACTGCATCTTCTGCTGTGAGACTGTTAAATTCAGACCTCGAGAGTCCCACTTGCTGTTAATGATGCATTATTTAAAAAATAATTACTGGGTGTGAGCAAACAGAATATAAACCGTTCAGTGCCCTAAATCATTGCCTCCATTTCTTAATTGTTTTACAATTTCAGTTTCTCAGAGGATTAGATTAAAGGAAAGAAGAAGAAAAAAAAGTTGATTACATTTCAGATCTGCTGTCTAAAAGGGAAGAAACTCTGTGTGTGCATTTGGAAAAGACTGTTCCAATAGCTGGAAAAGGAATTACCGTTTTGGAGATACTTGCACTGAACTATTTTTAGATAGCAGACATCTGCACATGGAAAAGTATGTGAAACTACATTTAGCATGAAGCCATGTAAACTGTAAAATCTTACAGGCTTCTAATTTCAAGATGAAGAGAGTTAAATTATAGATTCTAATAGTATCTATAAATACTTTATCGCTCTCTGAAATTGTTCTGTTTGCCTTTGTTCCTTATGTCTTTCTCTGCAACTTCTTTCCTTTCTGCTATCCGAGTCTTCTCTGTTCTTCAGAATGCACTAATTCTTTTTACATGTGCTAATAATATGAGCACATTGCCTTAGGCCTCAAATTTACAACCCAGTAATTTCAAGATCTCATTGAAGGTTTACCCTTCTTTGTTTTAAATGTTCCCATGGACTTAGTTGCACAAGGTTACTTCAAAACACTTTTTCTCTGCTTCCCTTGAGACTCTCTTTACCCAATATAATATTGGCCCTGTTTCTGTTAACATCATTTAACTCTTTTTAGGATGAATGAAGTTTATCTGTGATAGAAATATTTAAAGGCTTTCAAATTTTATTCAGACCTGAGTTTTCTCTATGTTAAGTCTAGCCCCCCCATATTTATTTCTCTTAAATTTTTGTGTACTAGTTTTTTGGGTTTTTTTTTTTTTTTTTTTTTTTTTTAATACTTAGCACCTGATTCTCCCCTCTGCTATGCTACTTTTTTATGATTTTAAATTCCTGTTGCAAAATTATCTACACAGACCCAGATTTATTTTTCTCTTCTGTGCCTGACATGGGAGGAGGGGAGGATGAGCAGATGAGAGCAAAGGACAGCTTATGCTGAAATGATATTTGACTTCATTGTGGAACAACTTATGCTTGATGACATTCCCAATCCTTTTTATTTTTTACAAGACTGGTATCACACTTTTTGCATTTCTGTTTTATGCTTTTCTGGGACAACCTAAGGGTTTCCTGTTGTTGAATTGAAAAGCTCTATCTTGAGAAAATAGTCAGCAAAAATGTTATCATTCTTCAGAGAAGTGTGTTCCATCATCATATATCTTCCTATTTCTTCCTAAATACGCTATTGTATTCCTGCCTAAGCAAAACTCTGTTTCTGATTAGGGGGTTCAAAATGAAAGTTAAGTATCTTAACAAAATGTGCTTCTTGAAGCTACTGTTGATTCCTGCTATAAAAACTAACAGTTTCTAATTTTAAGTCTCCAAGTAAAATCTTTAAGTCTTCAAAGCTTTTGAATACCAGAAACTGTTTAATTGTCCCTAAAGCACAGTCTCCAGAAAATATTTCTGATATAAACAATTTAACTTGCGATGTGAAAGTTCACAGGAGTCGCTGTATTCCTAACTTAACAGGTTAGGACATCTTGAAACCAAAAGCCCAGGTCTGTCCAAACCCATTTAGCTGCAAGCCTGTGCCAAGCAGTGAAGTCGAGGTGATTGTTGAGTCCGATGATCCCAGGATGGCTCTGCCTTCAACCCTGCACCTGACTTGAAAAGGTGTATTTTGCAAATGGCATTTGTAGACCTCCATTGTTGCAGAGCATCAGAGCAGGCAGCTGAGTTATAGCTGACCTGGGTTCTGCCATTCTGTATTTGAGGAGCCATTTCTCAGGACATATTGGGTCTTATCTCTGGCTTGCTGCCATAGGGAGTATGAATCCATACTGAGTCTTTCAGCTTTAACAGGTTCTGAGTCAGGGCTGTGAAGTACCTCATTGTCCTAGAATTTCCTCATTTGCACCACATTGGACTTTATTCAGAGGTTATTGCTAAGACAATTGAAAGTAAAAGTACAAATGCTAAGTCTAGTCTATTGCTATAATGGTCACTGAAAGACTCATAGCAAAGGATGAATGTATATATATATACACATATATTTGGTGGTGCATACAGGTAATTTTCATTAGCACTGAAATACTGTGTTCAGAGAGATAAGACAAAACCAGTATAAACAGAAAAACAATCAAATGGGATATGGATGCCATGCACCATCTCCTTCCAAAGTACAGCATCTTTGTGGTTTAACTGCAGTGCTCTTTGAAAGAATGAGTACCAGTGCAAAGATCATTCAAGATTAGCGCTGTAAAAGTGTATTACCATAAAAGGGATCATCCATGTCACAGAGAAGCAGTCTCAGAAATAATCCAAGAGTAAATTTGAATACTTGCCTCATTTTTATCTTGACAAAATGTTTTTACCTTTTGAACCTGGTGTTTGTTTATTCTGCCTGCGTGCTTCTATCTTCTAGGGCTTTGATAAACCTCCAGTATGGGAGAGTGAGAAATTAATGTGTTTCACTTCATCTTCTCCCTGAGGTCACAAGTGAGGGAATAATAACAGTCCTAGGCAGAAATGAATTTCATTAAAAGGAACCTAGTTAACCTATTGCAAGTTATTATTTCTAATATCTACCTTGGTGTGATTTCATGAATTTTGCATTTTGTGCGTGATGTTTGAAATAGGGGTGGAGGTTTGAGCAAATATAGAATATTAGTACTATATTATTAGTGCTTATTTAAGAGAGAATAGAACTTACTGTGGGGAAGGGACTAGAAATGAAAATAGAATAGTTCCCTTGATTTTCTCATATAATTGTGTTATTGGGTATTTGCCCTGGGTGAGAGTTCATAAAAAGGTGGAAGGACAAGAGAATATGTGTCTATGGCATGTAAGATTACTAGAAAGAGAATTTGACTAGTGACTGCCCTTATGTCCATTTATGTTCACATTGCTGTGTTAGCCAATTTTTACCCTCTCAGGAGTGGAAACAGATTTTCTTTCCTATTAAATTTCCAGAAATATGACAAAAATTTGTTGAAAGTGAGTTGTCCTATTTCATGTACTGTAGAAGTTTTCTCCTTTTGTTGACATGCTTATGCTAAATTTGCACCTAAGTTCTATTCAGCAATACTTAAAGTAGTTTTGCTGCTGTGCCTGGTGCTTATTGTTAATTAATGCTTTTCTGTGTAAAAAGAGACAACACTAAATGGCATTTTTTTATATGCAACTGCACTTTGTTCTTTGTTTGCCTGTGCAAAATGTGAACTATGATGCCAGTCTTCACTTGAAGGCTGCACTGTGATCTGAAGAAATTACAAAACGTAATTACTTTTACATTTTTGGTTTGTTTTTAATATTTGCCAAAATATGCCAGAGCACATAAAATCTGATGCAGAATTTGGTTTGAAGGGCTCAAAAGGAGTGCACAGGTGCTGCTTGCGCAACATGCAGTGTATTTAAAGTCAGATCTGTTGTAAGTGATACTTTTATAAACCAGAACCTTTGAAAAGTAGAATTGTCTTTAAAAGAACCACATGGCTGTACCTAATAACCTGTGGTAGGGCTCAGTACTTTTATTAGCTAATTAAACATTTGCTGTTTTGAGAGAAATGCTTTTGGAATGAACACAGATGCACCTGAATTTATAACAAAATTCATTCTCTATTTTTGCCACGTTGAAAGGAGGCACATCTGGGAGTGGGTGGTAGAATGTGAAAAGCAGCTTTTCCAATTGCTTAGGAAGAAGCTTGAAGTTTATTTTTTGAGTGAAGTGGTTAGTTTAAAAGGGAGCTCAGCAGGTTCTGAGCTAGACAGGTTTTCCCATTGGTTTACTGAACCTGAAAGAGACACTGATTTATAGGAAACGTGTCTTGCAAGTTCCAGTTCTTGGCTTTCCCTAGATACAAGTGTCATAACATGCACTTCTTACTAAATAAGACCACCATCTGCAAACATCCCCCTGTGGAATTCCTTAGGCATCCTACAGAAAAATGTACTGTTGGGTATATCATCCCTTAAAATAAAGCTTTATCTCCAGAAGCATCACTTAATCATTTTGCTAAAAACCTCCCTGTTCTTTGTAAAATTCATGAAATAGAAAACAAAATCTGAATAAACGATAACCTTCTGAGCCACTTACATTCACTGTTGTAAATGAAGCTCTAACTTTGTTTTTTATCTCCAACAGACAAACAACAGAAAGGTGAATTTGCCTTAGAGGGCTACACCATCAGAATGAATAATAGCCTTCGAAAGGATGCAAAGAAAGATTGTTGTTTTGAAATCTCTGCTCCAGATAAGCGCATTTATCAGGTTGGACTTTTTTTATGTTGACTTGAAATTTAATTGACAAAGCTGTTACAATTCCAGTTACTGAATTAACATTTCAGTGAAACAACTGTCACTGATATCTTAATGAAGAAAAGAAACCCTTGCTTGCTTATATTGTATATTCATATATTAGGAAAAAAAAAATGTGATTAAACGTATGTATGTACATGTTGAAATATTATCTTTTTGGTCAAGAGCAAGGAAATCTATCATCTTTATCTATTGGTCATTTCAATATTAACATTTTAATATCTATTGTATAGTGTGTCTGTGTGATTTCTTGGATGAATTAAATAGTAAAAAAAGTTAAAATATGTATCAGTGTTAAATACATATTGTATTGGTCATGGCTTTTCAAGGAAAACCTACAAAAAGGCACATATCAGCTGTGCAATTCAGAGATCTATCAGCCAGACATCAATATGGAATGTAAGTTTAATAAGTTTTAAATATCTGAGATTGCAGTTGAAAGCCAGTTAATTAAGCTGTCAGGTAGTGTGTTGGAGTCTGACAAGAACATTTTTAAGAAAACTGTACCCAGCAGTCTAAAGAAATTCATGGGTGTCTTCTAATTGTCAAGGGCAAATTTTGTTCATCAGTTCTGGCTTTGACATTGATGAAGAGAAGCAGCTTTTTTCTGCACAGCTGCCAGCTGCTGATCAGAGTTTCAAATCCATCATCCTCTCCTTCAATTACGTAAATTTGTCAAAATTAGCTGTACATTATAAGAAGCATCCTTGCAAGAAAAGTACCAGAAGACATGAAAAGAATTGCTAATGGTTCCTTGAGGAAGTGATAGGAATGTTGCATTCCCTCTTTTTCATTGCTAATGAAATTGTAGTTGTGTTTTTGTCATTACTGCTAGTAGTTATTAATAAACATTTAATAGTTTACAGCTGCCACTCCCAAAGAAGCAGAGGAATGGGTACAGCAAGTCAAATTTGTAATTCAAGGTAAGCCAGCCAGTAGAGCAGTTGCTTTTATTGCCAATACACTAGTTCCGTCCATATACTTATCATCATGTTAGTAGTACATGTAGGATTCCTACATGTCCAAGTTTTGAGTAGCAAGTCCTAGTTTTCAATTGTGTTACAGCTTTTATGTGACTTTTCTCTTTTTTCAAGATTTTTGCTCTTCTCCCAGAATACTATGTAGCTTGAAAGCTCTCCCTTATATAAGCTCTTTCATATAAACTCTTTCTTATCCCTTGAACAGTGTAAGAAAAATAAACAAAATGTACTGGAAGGATCAGGGCATAGAAAAAGTGTTTTCATTTTGTATAAATTTCTGCTTAGGTGTTCTTTTTCACTAAATGTTAACTTTTCAAACCACTGTTACATAGATACAGGATCTAATACTATTCCTGAAGAGGAGGAAGAGGAATATGATGATGTTGGACAAGCAAACAGTGAACCCATAGATGATGGCATATATGAAGAAGTTAAAGGTATTGTTGAAGTCTTTCTGACTGTCTGACTTGTGATCATTTTGTCTTCCCTACTTCCAGTTTGATAGCTCTGAGTGGCTTAAAGGAAGTGAGTAAAGTAGCACGATGAATAAGATACTTTTAGATTTCAGATTTTGCTATGACACTGAAAAGAGAATGCCTTCAGTTCTGAGTGAGAAAAGTTTTCTTTAGCAGAGGGATGAAAATAGCACAGAATGTGTAAAAGTGAACTCAGGGGACTTTCAGCTCATTAACATTTTCTGGTATGCAATTTTTTTTAATTAAAAATTTGAAAAGCCTTACAGCTTTTGCCAGCAACATGCCTGTTATTTATTTTTTTTCTTTATTCATTTTGGCACTTGTATTAAGCAAAAGTTCTCTATCATTCCAAATGCTACCAGCTTCTGCCTAATACATGGTATTATAATCCTGCAGGAAAGCAATGTGTTTGTTTGAAAAGACTCTGAAATGGACTGCAAGGAAAGCAACATGAGTACTGATACTGTTCTGTTTCATGTTTTCCAGCATGGCTCTGATTATACAGAAACTTTTTACTGTGGACTTTCCAGTGTGGTCGAATGATTATGGCTCTAAATGTCCAACTGTATCTGTCAGATGGCAAAACCAAAGAAAAAGAGCTTGGCAAATAGATTCTCGATTATAAGACATTCAAGTAAAAAGGAGAAGGGTTGATGTTCTTATTAAATTTTTAAGAAGCTGTGAAAAAAAATCAAGGTTTTCAGTTATCATTAGTTAACAATATACTTTAAAGTGATATGACAATTAGTTATCAATTTGATATGAAATAGATTCTATACCCTTGCTGTTTGGAGTCAGTGCAATTATCAGCATAATCTAGAGGAAAAAAATTAGTTGCTGCATGTGATCTGATAACTTCTGTACTATTAGTAGAATTTCAGACCACTAGAGGAAAGAACATTTTACACTTTGTCTGTTTTCAATTTAGGGAATTTCAGTGACTAAAGGCAAAATAAAGAGTGTCTCATGAAATAAATCATAAAATTAAAGATAAAAATTATATCTTTTTAAGAGCTGGTTTTATTTTTTTGTTCCATATTTGAATTGTACTAGATTACTTCAACACAGAATGCATGTTCTGCTGAATGACATCAGTTTATCATGCATGCTGAAAAACTCCTGCAGTGAGTATAAACCCTACATTCAGGCTTTAAACTTATAGCACAAGATACATCCAAACCTCATTGCAGTGTTTTTTGGATGCTGCGGTTCTCACAGAAAGCTGTCTTGTATGCTTGCTTATGCTTTTATTAAAGAAGCTCTGCATATATCCTGGCATAAATTACTCTTTTTCTTTGAGCTTCACTTACCTCACCTGTTCATTTGAATGTCAGATAGTAAGTAGATCTGGAGCAGTAATACATAAAATACTGGGAGAAGGGCATTGGTTAATACAGACCTCGAGTTCTTTGCTTTGAGCTCTGTCTTCAGTGAATTGCTGCCTTGGTGTGATTGTGTAGGAATTTAGAGTATTTTCACTTACATCACATTTTTATGACAGTTTTCCAGGAGCTGTTACCTCCTAATGTGGCTAAAAAACCTGACATGTAGCAACATCACAAAGAAGGGATAGTTCAAGAAATTTAGTTTCAGTTTTTAGTTAAATTAATTTATTTCCCTGTGATCTTGGAGTGTGCTTTATTTTCATGTTATCAAGTAGAGATTATCTTCCTTTATCTCATGCTTTTTCCATCTCATCTATTTGAATTGCGAGCTACTCAGGAAAGACCATTTTACCTTTTACAGTGGAGCTTTTAGTTTTGACTCCAATGTGTTGAAATAATTAAGTAAAAATAAAGCCTAAGTTTGCAACAGATTTAGGTGATTATTTAGTCCTTTGATCTTCCATAAATGTGCTTTAATAATCATATGCTTAAATGGAATTACAGACTTGCAGCTCTGAGGCCTGAGAGAAGTCCTTTTCTTCTCGATCTATATCATATTGAAGCGTGTTAGATGAAATGCTGGTTGACAAACCTCACAGGAGTAGGCCTTATTTGTTTCTTGTATAGCTGTTCATCTAAACTTGATGGTAAAAGAGTACACTCCAGTTTGGTCTTGTCTCCTTTAATTAGGCCTGATTGGTTGCATTTAATTACAGTTGGCTGTCCTTTCTATTTTCCCAGGTAAGTGAATTACGCTTTCTTCCTTTCATGGTCAAAGGGTGGAGCATCATTATCCCTGCTGTTACCTGGCATACTAATATGGAACAAATAAGAAATTTGGAACGCCTGTTAAGAGAACAGAAAAAAGTTATTTGTACAGCTGCAAAGCTATGCTAAGCTCTGGAATGCATAAGGCAAACATGCTAGATCCTTGTGAAGAGGGAGAAGAAATTAATTTCCACTTTTTTATCCTCAAAGCATATTCATGTTAGACGATTCTAATCCTCTGTTTTTACAGATCCCCTAGCTTTATAAATATTGAATTTCAGGTGCACAGATCATTGTACTGTGCTATAATTTTTTGGTTATAATTTGTGTTTTCTCAAGTAAGTAGAATTTTGCATTTCTGAGGTTTTCCAGTTGTTTTTTATGCCAGCATTTCAGAAGGAAATTAAGCCAGTTCGGTTGATAATATTTGGTTTGGTATTTGAATAATGAGGTTTGGGATTAAAAAAAGGATATGGAAATTTTTCACAGTTTTGAAAATAGGGAAATTTTGAGAACTGTGGCAGTAATCAGGACTGACATTGTATTCTCTATCTCATTGCTTAGCTATTTTTTTTTCTCCTGCTTGTGACAGGAGACAGTATAGATGAATTTTCCAGGCAGAGCTGGATAGGTCCAAACCAGTATCCAGAATAGCCTAAAGCATAGATTTCAGTGGTATACACTATGTATTGAATGCTGGCAGGTTGATAGTTGGGAGGGGTACAAAGAGATGTGGGAAATTTTATCTTTTCATCTGTTAAGTCACTTTCTTCTTTAATAGCCCATACAAATTCATATACAGCATGGAAGGCTATTTTGACGGTTCTCAGTATTAGTCAGTGTTTTACTGTGGTTATTCAGGTAAAGTAAATAACATCAGAACTTTCAAAGAATTTCCAACTTGTAAAACTTCCCTTGGAAGATGCTTCAGGAAAAGAAATCTTTATACTGTCTTCAGCAAACTAGGCTTTTTAGGTTTTAATAAAATCGTGGAGGAAATTTTGGCTAAGCAAAATGAAAAATTTTGTTAATAAGGACCATTTTTCTTAATTAGCTATTTGTTTTCTATCTTAGTACACTATATATAATTTTGCAGTCCACAGCTGAATGTTACAAGCTGTAACATAAAACAGCTTCTGAAACTCTGATATTAAATAACTCTGTGTTCTGGGTAGAGCTACATCGATGCAGAGAGTTTCTAACTCAGTGGTATTTCAAACAATGGAGTTGTCTCTGTCATAAAACAGAACATGTGCCAGCTTTAAAGTTGTTCCCATCTTATACAGCCCTTGAAGACAGAATTTTTTTATTAACTTGAGGTTTCAGTGACATAGTTTTAAGAGCCTTCAGTATTGTGTTCTGTGGTTTCACATCTGTGTGAACACATACACAAAACTGCAATGCCAACTACTGCCTATCCCCTTAATCCTTTCTTCAAACTCAGCTCAGTTTGTGTGCTGTCCACCACTCTCTGACCCAACAGGAGAAAAGAGGTGTTAATCTAAGCTAACATATTTATGTTAATTTTCAATTTTTGTGTTGGCTTTTTTCTTTTGTTCTCTCTCTCCTCACAAACTTGCATTATAGCAGTAACTTCCATGGTATACTGTATAATTGCCATCAAAATGATTCTAAAGATAAAAATGTTTTGATTCTTATTTTGGTGGTGGTTTTTTGCTGCATGGAGGTAAAACCCTCCCTTACAGAGCCCTTACAGAACAGATAAGGTTGGAAATCCTGAAGCAATGTAATGTGACACAAGACTGGCACTGGGGCTTTGTGCCATCTATTCTTAGCCTGGCCATAACACAGAGAACTTTCAGGTGAGAAAGAGGTAAGGATGGGAAATTCAGTGCTGTGGTGATCTCCAGCCAATACAACTTGCATCAGTTCTTTGTTTTCTCTAAATTAAATTTGAGGATTGATTCAGTCTCTGATTGGGCACAGGATGGTGGGAATGGAAACCTGGTGTTTGTCTTTTGATTCCTGTTATCAATCCTCTGCCAAACTGTATGGTCAAACCCAGATTTCTGGGCAATAATTCTGTTTTTTTCAGTGTAGTTGGAAGCTTAGGTAGGGAAACTCTGTAACTAAGGCAAAGCTCAGGAAAAGGTAAGAAATGTCTTGACTTTCATGCAATGAGAAGTGTGCCATGCAAAGCGACATCTCAATTTGTTTGCTTATTTTAAACAAAGCATTTTAAATAGTTTAAAAACTTATATTGATGTTGTTTCAGAACATTTCTGACATTGAATATGAAGGTGGAGAATGAACATCCTGTTTCTTTCTTACAGTTATCTCTTTAATCAGCTTTCATGCTTTATTTTTTTTAACAGTAAACTGCTGCAGTTGGGCAGCATAACAATACCATCTTTATCCTTTCTTCTTGCTGGACTGCTACAGTTTTGAAGAAGCAACTTCTTTTATGTTGTTGTACCCTTTTCATGAGCATGAAGGTGAGGGAGGGAAAAGAAATTTTCTCTGATTTACCTCTTCTTGGGAAGAAGAAAGTAATGATTATGTAGTGTAGTTTAAGTTTCATCTGTCAGTCATGAACACTCATGGCAAATACTTGTTTTCTCAAGATGTAGTGTCATATATATTGACTTCTTGACACTAGAAGTGAGGATTTCACAGGATTGTGTTAATGAAAATTCTTTTTCAGGACACCTTTGCTTCTTATAGCACAGTCAGGGGATGTGGGCCAAAACACAGCATTTGGTGCCAAGCAAGTCCCTGTTGTGCACTGCAGCTGTACAGTCAGTTCCTAAAACCAGTAGGCTTAAAGAAAGAAACTGTTAATTGATCATTGGAAACCAGAGGAGTAGGTTTAAGTCATCAGAGACAAGGGTGATTATGGAGTCTGAGATGTTACCTGTGATCTTTGCTGCTAGTCATTATATTACATATCTTGGCATATGGTCCAAATTCCTCTCAGTGTTTATTGCTTGCCTTCAGTAATTACGGAATTCTTTAGTTTTTGTCCAGAAGTTGTATATAATGCTGATATGCTATCTTTAAAAAAAAAAAAAAAAATTAAAAAAAAAATCTAAGTGCTTTTAATTAGTAAATTATTTAAAGTATAAAAATATAAGTCGGGTCTGGAATAATTGAAGTTGAAAAAACTTGTGTGTAAAATCAACATTTTTGAGGACAGTACTAAAGATAAGTTTTCAAAGTAATTTCTGAAAGTTTTTTTTTAATAATTTCAATGAAAAAAACTTTCAGATTCAAGAACACAACAATGGACTTTTCCTTTTAAAACAGTGAGGAATCTTCAATTTTTTTTCAGAAATTGAATCTCAGAGTTCTTAAGAAGTGTTTTTCATTTGTTTAGCCATTATATTATTGTACAAATGGAGTATTTTTGCACATACTATCTTGCTGATAGGTGGAGTACCAGAATAAGGACAAGGGGGTGCTACAGTGTGCTTATTCAACTGTAGTTCAAAGGCAATTAAAGTGACATAAGAGCAGTGAAAAGCAGGTGTGAACTACGTTTTAGTGTAGAGAGTAGTAATAAAGAAAGAAATTTTTTTTTTAGGTCTGAGAGGTGTTGTTTTGTTGTCTTGATCACTGGGTTTGGGATCTGCTAAGTGTCGGACATGGAAATGATTGAAAAACAATCTCTTTTAACTGGATATTGTTGAATCCAGCAGCTTTGATGAAATGGAGCCATGTTTTGAGGCAGAACCCTTATGGGATTTATATATGCCTTGAAGTTATCCTTCAGCTAGTACTAAATAATCACAGACATAAGTTATAATCCAGACAAATATTTAAATACATTGCATCCACAAGGTGGTTAGGAACTTGATACCTGGATCTCAGCTTTTGTTTGCCACATGAGCTTGGGCATTATCTTCAGTTACTGTAATCCTACATCTAAAGAGGGAGCCCTTCTTTCCATTGATGTTGGGTGTCAGTGATGGAAGAGGAGGTAAGACAATCTGGTGTAGCTGAAAAGAATGAGATATCCATTGAGTGGGAAGTGGCAGGTCTTTGTGAGGAAAAATAAGGTTCACAGGCTCTTCTGCATTTCTTTTAAAGGGAATATAAAGTGGCTGTCTTTGAACAACAGGTGGCCCATAGCTGTCAGAAAGCCTACTGTGCATGGTGCAATTCACCCCCTGCTCCCTCATCACACATGTTTGCAAAAGTGAGGAGTAAAAGTGGAATAATAACTGAGTATTCGTATTTAGTCTGATTTGCATATGAGAGGTATATTGACTGATTGGACTCAGGGTGGGTTCATCCACCGATAAATACTCTTAGAATAATGTTCTTTATTTATATTTTATTCAGTGATATAACTCTGCTGCAGAAAGTTTGGTTAGTTGCAAGATTCAAAGCAGTCAATTACAGTATCTACAGTAAATGGAAAGTGTGTGCTATTAAGTATAGGTATTTATTCTCCTCTCTTGGAACTGCATGAGAAACTTCATAGTTTTCAGATGTTTCAGGCTTCACAGATTTCATAGTTTACAGGTGAAGAAAATAGAAGTGATCTTCTTGATGCCGTGATCAACTGTAAGAATAAATTGAAGGAGTTCATATTGGAAAGGCTGTGTTTGTCTAAGTCTCACGTTAGCAAATGCTGAATTTTATTTATGTATTTCACACTTCAAAAAGAAGTATCCTAAAATCCAATCAGACCAAAAACCCAAACCAAACCAAAGCCAACAAAAAATACACCACTAAATAAACTGTTGTCTCGTGGCATTTTAAAACTTACTTGCTTAAAATTAGAAGGCATATCTAAAATGGAAGTATTTTTAATCATACTTTTCTATGTTTAAAGAACCCCTTCAAAGACTAATTATTTCACAACTTACTGAAATGAATTTACTTATGGAAAGATGTTTTATGGCAGGTATGGGTCAGTAATTTTTATTCTGTTTTCTGTGTACCAGCATTAAAGAATGACTATTGATTTGTAAAACTGATGTGAACAGTATGTGACAGTATTAAGAGATAGAATCCTGTCTCAGAAAAACTTGTCATCCTGGCAAGAAAAAAAATCACACAAAGTAATTTTATTTGTATCATAGTTTTTTTCAGTGTTGGCTCTGCCTCTGACAGCTGGCTTCATGTTAAATGTGAGTGAAGCTTTGTTATGCACGCGTGTCTTCAATGGGTTGTGGACCCAAAGTCTTTTCTTTCGAAAGCAAAGTTTTCTATGGTGGCACTGCTTTTATCTAATTAAGAAGTGGTGCAATACACTTAATGACTTAAGATGTCTTACTGTGTGAGACAGTTTGTTAAGCATAAATTTGAGGAGTTTCTGCAGTTTAGCAAGTTGGAAGTAAAATGTCCATTTTATTATGTGTATTTATAAAAATAGAAATAAATATTGGGCCTATTCTACTGCTTGGGTATAAATGTGATAAATACTGTATAGATAGATCAAAGAACCTTAACTTTTTTATTTTGTGATGAATGACTGCATATCAGGCTATTAAAACCGTTAGATAGAGTTTTTTGCAAAACGAGCAACCAGAGGTTATATGGTGCCTCAGGCTATCGCTTCTCAACTTTTCTGGTTTCCACAAGGTAGCTATTAAAAAACCATAATTTGTACAACTGAATTCTCAAATAAGACCCAGCAAGGTGGGCTCTAAAGGCTGAATTAATCATTCTGTTACTGTAGATATAAATATCTGATTTGAATTTTTCAGCCTTAAGAAATGCATCAGCATAAATCCCTCTTTTATGTCTTATATATGTCTTTTCCTTTCAGTTGGCTACTCACTTTTCTTTCCACTCTCCACCAAAATGTAGGAATTAGTCTAGGAAAATACTACCAATTAACCAGAACTTCATGAGTTTTACTGGCTGTATGCATGTATATCTGATTTGTTTGTGTGTTGCATACTGTGTTTGCAATAGATGTTGCGGTTAGTTTACACATACATAAAGAAGGTAACATAGGAAAAGGCTGCTTTTTTTTTTTCTTGTCTTAAGTGCTGCTGGGCTGGGTACAAGTTTTTGAAAGAAGTAGGATGGTTGTTCCTAGGAAAGGAAAATAATCAGCAGGGTCCAGCTCCTGGACCACACATTGGGCCAGGCAGAGAGGGCATGATGCAGCAGTCTGCAGTGCCCTAGAGGAGACAGAGGGATGCTCAGGGAAGTGCAGTGGCAGGCACACAGATAAGCTTCAGCAGCAAAGGGGAGAATTTTTTCTTAAGAAGCCAGAAGAGACTGAGGAAAATTTTTTGGCAAGTCAGTGAGATTTGTGTTAGATGGCATGATAGGAGAACAGTCTTCTTATCCAGGAAGGGGGTGGTTGTCACAGTGGATATTTTGTTTCAGTCCTTTTGAAGTCTTAGCTTTTCCTAGCAGATCTTATTTTCCTCTGCCTAAAAAATCTTGAGTTTGTATTTTAATGAAAACTAGTTTAGGATCTCTGGAATTTACAATATCCTTAAAGAAGGTGTTCCAACACTTTTATCTTTGGGTTGTGGAAGCGTTCTGTCTTAGCAGTCTGTAGCAATTATTCTCTCCTTGAATCTTAACATAAAACTGGGAGTTAGAGGAAGGAATTGCATTTTCAAAACAAAGCATTATCTACTGGAAAGCCTGTGGATCCTAGCATGAGGGTCAGGCTTCTGTTGACCTAAAATATCCTAACTGAATTTACCTTGTTTGCATACCTTTCTCAAATTTTATTTCCTTAAAAATTAAGGATAAATATTAGAAATAAATACTTTGCTGTGAGGATGGTGAGGCGCTGGAACAGGCTGTCCAGAGAAGTTCTAGATGCCCCACATCGCTGGAAGTGTCTTAGGGTGGGTTGTTTGCAGCTTTGAGGAATCTGATCCAGCGGAAGCTGTCCCTGCCCATGGCATGGATGATGGAATGAGATGATCTTAGAGGTTACTCCCAACCCACATGATTCTGTGATTCTCTGATAAGAAGTGACACATTTCCATCCGTTGATGTTGAACAGCAATTTCAGGTAATTCAATAAACAAAAGTTCAAGATGGATATGATTTTGTTATAACTTCCAGACAGGTCATAAAACCTAGTTCCTGGATAAACTGCCTGTCTCAGACATACAAGTAGTGCTCTTACAGTGCTACTGGGACTGTGTTGTGTCTCTGGCAATCCGAAAATACTGCCTCTGAGTGAATTCTAGTAGTATGGGACTCCAGAAGCCATGGGTTCTTTTGAGATACAACTGCATGTCAACCCCACACTGACCTGAGGAGCTGCCTGTGGAGCAGTTGTCATCTCCTGCTTATGAATTATTGCCATATCCCAGTGTCCTACCTCTTCTCTCTGAGGTGCACTGTGGTTTGTGGCGTGTATGGCTAGTAAGATCTGGCATCCAAAGAGACCAATCCCAGTGTGGACCTAATGTATGAGAATTGAAGAATGGGATAGTATTTGTAGAGATTAATATGGGAATGTTATCCAAAATGTGGAACATATACACGGTCTGCATTGCAGCTATAATTTTATGCATATTTCTGATTTAACCTGATACTAATGAATCATAGCAATAACATTTTCACTTCATTTCATCATTTTAGTTAGAGAAGGGATTTAGTGTATTTGACATAATTTCATTTAATGGCCTGGGCCATAAACAGTGCAAAGTGGCAGTAGTGTGGATTTGTTATTTTTAATGAAAATACCCAAAGGGTGAAAAACTGCTGAATTTATTTTGTCGGTGTGCAGTTAGTGATTAACACAGGGAAAGCGAAAATGTCCTGGTATAAGTTTTTAAAGGAGTTACACGAGGAGCATCTGGGAGCCAGACTTTGCTTGTGGAAACATGCCAACAACTGTATTGTGTTTCACTGAAGTGAGCTATGCCTTGCCTTTTGTCCCATTTTTGAGTAAGTTCAGGATTCATACTATAAATTGGAATACATTAACCTTGCAGATTAATATAGGATATTATGTGGTTTAAGCAAGATGCTTTATGAATGGTATGTATGTAAATTTTATGTCAAGTCCCATTTGTCATAATTAAGAGTATGTAGTTTTCAGAAATGGCTTTTAAATTTAAGACTTGCTGCTGATCAATGATTATGAGAAACTTTACTTGACATTTACAGACTTTCTCTATCATATAAATTTAAGTTTGAGAAATATAACTGCTGTACATGATTTTCAAATAACAATGTAGTACAGAGTTATACAGTATAGATTAGTTAATTGAATGTTTGATTGCTAAATATATTTACATTGGGAACTATTTATATTTTCTATGTAGATTTTAATAGCCACCACATTTATTTTAGCAAAACATTTTAATAATAAGGTTTATAAAATGTCATGTTGAACACTTAAACTATTTACATAGCTAAGAGCTCTTACAGGTTGAGAGAACAAACAAATTTATTTTAGTTACAGTGAATTCATATAAATCTTTATTATGTTGAGAAGAATATTCTTATGTACATGCCACATGTATTTAGGCCAGCAATCTCTAGCACAGATTCCTATGAACCTACAATAGAACCATGGAATAAACTTAAAAATTGTTGTTTGTTTTGCCCCTTTGAGAAACTAATTTGCATTCTGTCCAATAATTGCAACTATTTTTTTGCTAGGGTGATGGGGAACAGAAGGGAGCATTTTTTGTTAATCAGTTAAATAATTAGATGAGCATATAGAAACATTAAAACCCAGAAGTTTTTCCTCTACATTGTTGAGACCTGTTAAGAGTAGTGTCATAAAATATTTTATTCTTTCTTTAAATGTTTAAGTAAGGATTTATGTGGATGCCTATTGTCTCAATTTGGTATGCCAAAATTGAGGCTTTAGGAACAATTTTAGAAGTAGAGCTAAAACTGTTTTTTTTTTGTTGAAATTTAACATGAAACTTTATCTTAACTTTATCTTCAGAGATGCTTCTGCTCAGGTGTAGAAGTTGTTACCTAATATCTTGATCCAAAAAAGTAAAGGCAAGATTTATAAAAGTACCTAGTAAAACTTAAGGAATTTGTACCGAGCTGGATTTTGAAGTCACTTACGAAATTTTCACCTTCTTTGATGGCCCATCAAACAATTTTTTGATTTCTGAGTTTAATATATTCTGACCAGCTCACTCAGCATATAGGGTTAGACAAATTCTTGATTTCTGACAAAAAGATCTCTGAAATATTGACTCTATTTGTAAACACAATGTGTCTGTGAATATGAAAATGGGAAATCAAGGAATGAGTTTCTAGAAGTGAATCTCTATAATATCTTTTGTTCTTCATTATAATCATCGTGTGTATATCCATGAAGAACTTGCCTGTGATGACCTTTATCTTTTCTCTTGAGAAGAATTACTATTATCAGGTCTTTCTTCATGAGGAAATAAAAAGGTCAGTGCAAAACCCATCCCTTATTTCTTTGCAGTGCACATTGCACTTTGGCATATTTATATCGAATTTTATTAATAATAATTAGATAATTTTGTCAAATAAATGTTAATATTCCAAAATTAGACATTCTAAGTGATCTTTCCTGGTAGGTAATCCTGCTTTTTCTGCCTTTTTTATAACTCCTCTCCTCCCAAGCTTGCTATTGGTGTCACTGAGATTTGACATGCTTCTCTTTCTCCTAGTTCTATCAGACTAGCCATTTTTTCCCTACTTTAAATTTGAATTGGCAAACTCCTAATTCTTTTGCATCTATGTTACTCTCCCTAGGAAAAGAAAAAAAAAAAAAAAAAAAAAAAAAGACCATAGAGTATGTAAAAAGGTTGAGAAGATTGTGTCATGGTGGCGAGTAACAACACGACACGAATTCCTCTTTAGAACATGATCTGACTGCAGTTTTATTCAAACAATTGACCCCTTTTTATACCTTTTTGGACAGGCCACTCTCACTGGAAGGGAGAATGATACAACTCTTCACCCACATTGGCCAAAGCCAAGAGACATCAGAGAAAGTCCCTCCCACAGAATGAATCCAAAACATTAAACATTCCTTACAAAAACAATGGCAATGTTTATGTTCAAGGTCTGAGAACAGGCTTTCAGATCCAAAACATTACTAAGAAATAGAACTTAGAAACTGCAGGCCTAGGAAAGCTAGACTACATTGATTTTAATCAGAGATTTTAGATTATTTATTGTTTGGAAGACTAGTGCAAGGAAATGGCCAACTAAATTGAACTGAGCTGTCACTCAAAACATGACTGAAGATTGCTTATTTACAAGGACAGCTCCAAACAGGAAGCTGAGTTCATGAAACCTTAATATATTCCTAATTAGAACCAGGAATTGCCTGCCCCTCTGTGGATTATTCAGTTGTCCCAGTGAATATATTCTGTTTGGTCATTCAGGTGACTGAGAATATTTTTCCTCCCATTTTGACAGTTTTTTCTTCAAATCTGAAGGGCCTCCTGAAGCCCTGGAAAGAGCAACTTTCATACTAACATCTTCTGTGCTAGGTAAAAGTACAAAATTGTGGGGAATGTAGTGGATATTGGCTGTGACTACAGAATAATGGGGCAAAGGCAGGTAAGCAAAGGTACTGGAATATTTGGTACTGGGGAAAGGAAAGAAAAAGAAAGAGGAAGGGTGTTAACATATATATTCAGGTCTCAGCAAGTAGAAAAGGTAAGTAAAGCAAAGCACCTCCTAGATTTCATGAAAATTGGTAAAAGGCTACCCAGTAGAGTGAGAAGATCCACTTTGCAGCAACTGTGGATGATCTTGCCAAAAATGCTTAGGTTGGTTGGGGTTTTTTGTGTGTAAGAGTAGCTGTTTTTCCTCTGGAGATGTTCTTTGATCAATTGTTGCTTGTTTTTTCCAGTAAAATAGTGAGAGGCCAAAAAATATCTTCTTTTAAAAACATGGCTTTTTAATCCATTGTGCTACTATAGTTTATGTGGATGGCATGTGTGTGGTAATATAGGAGAAATGTGGTGTCTTTTTCACAAATGTATTTAGAAAGAGATACTTTTTTCCCCTCAAACAGTTCTCCAGATATACTAATTTCTCTCTTCTACTTCTCTCAGTTATTATTCTTCATAGCAATAGTTATATGATCCAAACAACGTTATTCTGTTCAACACTAGAGAATTGCAGCCATAAAGTGTGTGTGCTGTTTGTCTGTAGTGGGACTGGGAATTTTTTGGTTTACTTTACTCTTTAGTTTAGCAAATGCTGTAACTCCAGAATATTTTCCTTAGGAAGGGGATGTTGTATCTACTTTTTGGTTTTGGTTAAGATAGAGCATTACATATGCTAAGATTCACTGGGTGGTGCCACAGTTGTTTTGACTTTTTTCTCCTGAAAATGTCTAAATGACATTCCAGAACTCCCATGTCACTTCTTCTCTTGAAGCAATGATCCTGAGTTAATTTACAACAAAATCTACTAAACTTTTCTGTGAGGATGACTAGGTAACTTTCCCAAGGTCTTCTGAATAGGAGGCAGTGCTTCACTTTTAGCTGAGCTGGCTAGTTTAGTTGTTCAGATTGCTTAGACAACTGTGAGTAACAGTGTTGCACAGTAGCATCTTTTAAAGATAAAGAGAATGCAACTGAGACGAAAAAAAGTTCAGGATTTCTCAAGGAATACAGGAAACCTCACATCTGGAGACTTGGCAAGATCTGGACAAAACCAAGTAATTTGAGCTAATCCTGTTCTTGAAAGTCATTAGCTTCAGCTGTCTCATATGTGAGACATATTAAAATGCACAGGCCCTTTTAAACTGCTGCTGAACAGTTTAGTGTGGAGTACCAAATGAGACCAAATGCTGTTTCCTAGAAACCCCATCTAATTTTCTGAGTTAGACCAGGTGTTAGACTGAGCAATTTCCACAGATCCCATCTCTCCCAAAGTATTTAGTTATTCTAGCTTTTTCACGTGTAAAGCCAGTGCTACTTATTCAAGGCCACTGTGAAGTCAGTACATTGTTAATATTAATAGCAGACTTCTGTTACTGTCTACTGGTTGGGAAGAGTGGTGTGTATATTTAACCTTACTTTAGAATTTAGACAATGGTTGTTTTCAAAGAGCTTGTTCAAATTTGTGCAAAAGTCTTAGTTGCAGGTCCCATCCAGTTTAGATGGTGGTATATTTGAATGAAACCTTTTGCCTCCATCTTGGAATCAGACTTGGATCACATGTGTTGGAAGAAATTTGGGTTAGGAATTGGCATGGGTTTGTCATCAACTAAAACTGAAACATCTCAGTATGCATATAATTTTTCTTTAAGATGTTTTTTAATATTGTTCATAACCCAGAAGTTCTCTTTTTGTATTCTTTTGGAATACAATTCTGTATTGCCTGTTTCTCATCATATTTCTGAAGGCAATGATGACCATTTAGTCAGATGCAACTTCAGCTTTTGCTGACATATGTTGATGTCATCTTGTCTGCAATCCCAGCGGTTTTAGCCTGTGTTTAGGTGACCTGTTTCTGTCATTCTCCTTGTGTTCTGGAAATTGGTTTTACTCAAGATTGCCACGCAGGAATGTAACTCTTCTTCTTTGAGCTGTTGGGTGGTAACTAGCTGACCCATAGAAGTAGCAATAAAATGTACTCTGTAAGAAATTCTCACGTTTGTAATCTCTTCTCTAGCAGCCAGTTTATTGACCACTTCTCTCTCTGTCCTGGAGGCATTCTCATTCTCAAACCATGCACTATTGTGCGTGGTCAGGAGAGTCAGGAGGAGTTTTAATAAAACAAGAGTCTGTCTCCTCCTCTCTACTGCCCCCAAGAACTCACACCATGGTTGACAATAGCACCTTCAGCAGCCTTTTCCAAACTGTTCATTGTTTACAGAGTACACCAGGCTGCTAATGGGAATGCAGGGTGAGGTGAAATGTCAGGAAGCTGTGTGTAAATCTTCTAGTAATCTGCCATGTCCCAGAGGAGCTAGAGGAAAGGGACAGATCTTTGGAAATATTGGAGGATTATCAAAGTTGGAGTTTTGCTAATTGCATTTGAAGATCTCTCCATACAGAGAGATCTCTCTCATATATAATGGGTGGATCTGGAGTCTGAAAGAAGATACCAGGAATGGAAATTACTGCCATTATAAATATGCACATCAAGGCAAGTAAGCTTACTAGGTTTTCTAGGAAGCTGCTTAGGCTAAAACCCTTGTAAGAGTTTGGGTGAAGTTATAAAAGCCTGTATAGGTGAGGATGCTGCAGAGGACCCCATCCCCAAGGCTGGGGAGCGCTGACCTCAGGTAAAGCAATTTGCTGGCCCTGCATAAAACAGGGCATTAATACTTACTCATTTGACACAGATGGTCACTAGCCATCACCACAAATGCTAGCAGAAGATGTTAGTTTGGCCAAATTATATAAACAGTCTTGTTCTTAGACTTTGTCTGTTTATTGCTGCTTCTCTAGAAATACTTCTTTGAACAAATACTCTTGTTTTTAAAAAGGCCAGTTCTTGCTAATTTTTTTTTTAAAAAATATGTAGCTGGGTTGATTTATGTTCCTTATTGGAGTAATAATCCATCTGTTATGGGGGGTGGGTCAATTCATAAAATTATAAATTCTGGAGAGAAAAGGTCTTGAATCTTTCCCATGGTTAGCATTTATTTGGGTTTGAAAGCTCTTGTTTGCATTTGTGTGTAATCATTATTTGGTAGCAAAAAGCAGTGTGGAGGAGTAATACTCTTGGTGTTACCATGCCATTACTTCTTTTTTCTTGGGCAAAACAGACTTGGGATATTCAGTGTCATTAGAGTTCATGTACACACTGTTTTTTTGCATGCATCTGTCCTTCCTGCCAAGTACAATAGTAGAGACACTATGTAGTTTTTTTAACTGATTGTTTAATAATAAATTTTTTTTTGGGGGGGGGGTCTATCTTACAAGACTTGTTTGTATGCTTATAATCTTCTGACACTAGAGCAAGATTTCAAATGAAGAGACATGAATGCACATTACAAGTGTGTGATTGCTTGCATCATTATGAAATAGATGAAAAATTAGTTCACTGCAGTACTTTTTATCTGAACTGATCAAAACATCTTCCAGTCATGTTGCTAACAATATGTGATTGGAATAATAACTTCACTTGTTGTGTTCCATGCTGCAGCCGAGAGGCATGTAAATACAAGCTGCTTATTTGCAAGAAGCTTCCAGATTTGCAATATGATTGCTATGGAAACCACACAATGGAAAGCTTATAACCATCTGTGTGGTTTGGTAGATTTTGCTGCATAGCTGAGCTGGTTTTGTTTACTGTAATCAAAGCATTGAATAGAATAGATTAACTCACAAACTGGGATTATTCAAGGTGTAAACTAGTATTGTGCAATGACAATGTGTCAGAAAGTAGAAGGCAACAGAATACAAAATAATGATGGCATTAAATTAGAATCAAATGTAAAAAGATGGTTTGGTAACATGTTCATAGAGGAAACTGCTAAATTTATGCATGTTTATCATGGAAATACCACATTCCATTGGAGGAATGCACTGTTGAAGCCAAACTCTTATCTGTTTTATACTCAAGTAGTCCAATCTTTTTTCCTTCCTCCCTTTAAGAAAAAGAAATCAAAAGAAAAAAAATTAATGGATTAATTGAAAACTTCAGCAAGTGTAGAAGTTCATTGTTCACCTTTTAAATTTTGTGGATGGTAGAATCATATGTGATTGTTTTTCTGTTTTTTCTTCAAAGTACAAAATTGAATAAGTAAATTATTTTCACAACTTTCATGGACTAACTGAAAAAACCTTTAACAAACATAGTTCCTTGTTGCATTGTCACAAGAATTTTGTAGGTCGTTTGCTGTTAAGATCTCTAAATATCAGCATAGTATGGAACATAATCTGTATCAGGGGTTCTTAGGATCTACAGCTCTGGAAGAGTTTGTTGGTTTGATTAGTGTAGATTAGTCTCATTTTGACATAGTGAGAAGGTGGAAAAGATTATTTTCTCTCTGCAGTGATAGCAATGGTGTGAAGAAGTAGTACAGAGGAAAAATTGTAACAGATTATTTTAAAGGTATGCATGACTCTTTATACACAGTATCTTAAAAAAATCCAGAAGTATTTCTACTGTATTTTTTAAATTTAATTTTTAATATTTTAACTCTATGCCATGTTGCAACACAAAGTTATGCATGTTGCATCAGACTGCAGCTGTAATTCCTGAGGTAATCGAGGTTGCTGTGTTTAAAGGACACTGCCTGCACATAGTTACTGCTTCAGGCCATAAAACATGAAATGTTTCATACCAGAAAACATGGGTTAAAAACCACAGGTTCTTTTTTACCACCCTAAGCCAAGCTACTACAACTGCTTCGCTTTGAGTATGACTGCATTAGCAAATAGTGTGAACCATTTGCAACAGATTCATAAAGCAGAGGTTTGTGCCAAGGACCTGATGTTGTGCATGTTTCAGAGGGGGTTTCCTATGGAGTCACTTTAGCCTGGTACCACAGACTCAATGCCCATTAGCAGCTGGACCATGTCCAGCATGCTTCTGGAGTGCCTCTTCCAGTCTAATTGTACCTGAAATTGTCCTCTCTCTGACAACTCTGTAGTATAAAGCAAGGTGGGATAAGTGGGGATGGTTGAGATCCAAACCAGTATGCAAATACGGTGAGTTTTTGCTTGAATTTGGCACCTTTTGGAATTCAAAGAGCTTTGATTCAGACATTTTCATATCTTCAGATGTGGATCTGGTTGACTCTTGTTTCTAGGAAATAAACTTTTCAGAAGAATAGATATATTCTAAATATATTCTGTGAAAGCACAATGCAGTCTACATGTTTTCACCTGTACCTTACCAAAATGTCTATTTAAACCTCTGCTGCTGCTTTGCTTTACTTGAGAGATCCTCTACTGGAGTCAGTCCTCAGTTTAAACTAGTCTGACGACCATGACAAGTGATAGAGTAAAAATCTATGGGACATTCAGCACAGCAACTGATTTAGGTCCAAACATTCAGTAACATGTAATATCAACATCTATTTAATGAAAAAATAATATAACACCATGTGTGTTGGATGAAGGTTTTTTTTTTTTCTGGGAAGAGGGAGCAATTCTAGAAAATGTGACTGATACTAGGGTACTACTCCCTGTGAGGGGTGTAACACATGGTAGGGAACCCACAGAATGACAGTGCCTCCTAGTGCTCTGGACAACACATAGGGATGCAATTTTGCCATTTATGCTCCAATTGTGAGTTCTTAAAATACACAGATGAGTATTCTTGGAAATGTGTGACAAATGTTAATGCCAAGTATGGGAATACATTTGAAATCTGAATGCAGTACATAGTTTGGCGTGTTTTATGTGTACTACAGCTTCAGATTTCTCCTGTTCTATTGCTAGGGTTTTTTTCCCTGTTCTTTCCCCCCTACCTTGGCTTTAAAAATAGTTTGTAATAATCTTGACCAGATTTTTAACTAGTCAAGATTCAAGAAAAAAAAAAATCTTGCTGGCTTAGTAGGGCAGAATTTCAAAGCTCTTTGTAGAGTGAATCTTATGATGTAAAGGTAATATTTGTAGGACTGCGTATAGAGGTTAGCGGCAATTATGCATACTCATTCCAACAGGTCTACTCTTGTGCTTTAAACATCTGCTTTAATGTTTGCAGGAACAGTCTTGTGGATAGATTAAATTTTTACAAGGCTAAAAAATCCTTTGAACTCTTGATATAAAATTCACTCTTTGTCAAATTAAATGGGCAATTACATAAGAGTTGCACAATGAGGAACATTTTAAACACTGTGAGTGCTTTATCTGTTGTCTGTCATTAGTAAAAGATCAAAATTAGTTGCTGAAATATGTATCTTAAAAAGAAGCTTGACTATCTGTATAAGATGTGATGAGTAGCAAAGCCCGATAGTTTAAATGTATTAAAAGTCCAATTCATGTTTGAGAAGTGGGTTTATTGATATACTATTTCCTCATTCAGTACAGCAGCCTTGTCTGTTTTTATATACTGTAAATGCCAAGATAAATTAGTTTCTACTTCCTTATGAAACTTAAGACAGGGTTCAGCTAAAAGTTTGTTCCCCTTTTTTACATCATCAACGGAATTGTTGACTGGAAAATGCGAGGAGCGGATCTGGTAGCCCTGTACTGGGAAATGTGAGGAGCAGATCCGGTGTCCCTGTACTGACTGGAGTGTGGATTTACTCAAGTGAGGGTCTGGACATGAGAGAGTTCAATGTCTGGGCCAGACCAGGAGTTTGAAGCACATCTTTTGAAATTGCCTGCAGGGATTTCAGAGTGTTGCAAGCCTGCTAGCCAGAAAACATGCTTTAGAGCTGATCACTGCCAGGTTTTCTCTTTTCTTGTCTCCTAAACTTGCACTAAGTCATTTGATAGAGTCTGGCTTGCTTAAAACCATGGTCAGGCACAGTGTAGGCAGAAGCAGTGAAAGGCATGGTATCTGTGGTTGCTGTGTTCCCATCATGCAGGTGTTGAGCTACAGTGTCTGTAGGACAGTGTTGAAGGTGTCGTCTGCCTTCATTGCGTACTGCTCTCCAAGTTATTGCTTGAGCTGGGGATACTTTTTCACACCTTGGTTTCCTTTTTTTTTTTTCAATCTTTTTCTGGCAAGAAATGTAGGCAGCAGAAGAGGACCCTCGTTCTAATTGTCTTGGAATGCCTGAAAATCAGCAGAACTGCAGCTCTCTATGACTGTATTCAGACCAGAGTGAAAAGGGAAACAGATGTTCACAACTGAGACTTTGAAAGAAAGCTCTTGGGGTGTTTGGATAGATGGCGGAAACCATAGAAATAACAATGTTCCAACTTCTGTATAAGTGCAAAATAGTAAACAAGGCTTACAATCTGGAAATATAGGGTGTGTTTTTCAGGCTGATGTGGGCTGTAATTCCTGTCAGCTGAGGTGATCCTTCAGAATTTCATTTGCAGTTATGTGTTTTGCAGAAGAACGTCTTTCTTCAAAGGCTGAAGTCCCAAGCAATGAGAGCCAGGAAGAAGTTACCACTGTTTCAGGTAATTAAAACCTTTCCTCTTTATTTTGTGTACACTCTTTACCTTTATTTTCTTTCCTCTTCCATTTGCTTTTTTAAAATAATGTTTTTATAGCTCTGTAAAGCTGTCTTTTTTACCTGGGTATGCGATGGCAGCAAAACTGCTTAAGTACCACTTAGGATGCATGAAAACCACTTGAGAAGGATTTATAAAGTAAGCCAATTTATACAAGGTATTCCTTCCTGAATTACTTTGTAATGACTCAATTAGCTTTCATTTCTGCACAAAGGAGATTTAGTTGCATAAATTAGCTTATCATCATTGAGGAAGTGTCACTGCTAAAGGACAGTTTATAGATACAACATGCAGTTGCTGTCAAACCTATAAGAATGTAATATAGACATCTGTGTATACTTTGTGCTTGAGCAGAACAGACTTCTGCCATTCAGAGACTAACAGGGGACAACAAGTTGCCCAAGGGACTGGCAATGTAGACGTCTCTGAAAAGGTCAACTTGACACAGGCTCTGACAATCGACCCAAAGCTCTGTCTTCTTTGATAAAAATCAGATAAACTTAAGACCACTAATTGATCTGCAGCCTGTTTAAATGTTGGCCATGCATATCTTCATTGCATATGATTACCAGAGAAAGCAAATGAATCGGGTAAGAAATGCCAGAGTCCAGTGACAGCAGCATAAAAATTGGAAAAGGACACAAATGCCCAGAAAGGCTGTGAAGGATATTCTCTCAGCTTTAGCTTGGCAAAGCACCCTTGTGCTAATTATCTCTGGGACTGGAAAAATAACTGCATGCACCATGTAAAGTCACATAGCCAGACAACTTTTCTTGATAGAAAGGTATTTCCAGTTATGCTTAAAAACAATATATTTTTGTGCTTCAAGGGCACAGACCTTTAGATAAACTGTTGGTGATTTGACACAGCAAGTAGAGAAGACTCGCTTCTTATCAGACCTTACACCTTTCTGAGATCTGCTGCATTGTAACTGTGACCTGCACTGACATGAAATCTGTCTCTCCTTCCCCCATCGTACATAATACACATAATTCTTTCAGGGCTGTCAAGGAAGGGGTGGGCAAGAAGAGTTCCTTTAGGAAGTAGCTCTGCAGTGCTCTTCCTGTTGCAACATGTGGAGAGGAAACAGAGGCCTGGTTTCCTGACCCATACAGGAAAGCCAGGAACAGGTTGCTGTGAGGAGTTTTGGGTTGCTTTTCTTGGAAAGGAAACAAGAGCCAAGCCATCAGATGCTGTTTGCATTGTGCTCTGCTAAAAACATGTGTAAAACAACATGACTCATTACAGCCTTAATATTTAGTACTCATTTAGACATTACTGTAATTATAAGAGTGTGTTGTCATAATGGAGCCTGGGGTCAATCCAATTATAAAGTTGCCAACAGCATTTTTTTTTTTCACTAATGTACCTTCCTGAAGATCTAATTGGTCATACTTTTAAAAAAACAAAACCATAGCATCTGCATTTTTGAAAAAATTTAATTGCTATGAGAACAGCCTTATCAGTCTGATTAGTATTTGTGTAATGTCATTGAAAATACCATAGCAGTTCCCCCCAGATGTCAGGTTCATTTCAAGCAATAGTTTTGTGATCCGATCTTACATAGTTCACTATTTAACACTGGAAATTTGTTTGACTTTTAGGGCTGAGTTGACATGAGTATTTCTGATAGGTATCACATCATAAATACCTGACACAACCTGAGAATATTTTATGATTTTCTACACAAACAGCACATACATTCTTAAGTTTAATTTATTGCCTAGCTTTACTAAACCTGAACTGACAGAAAATATTCTGCAAATTGTCTGTGAGCTCAAGCTGATTATTGAAAAAAAAATTTCCCACTTTTTTCTTGCCCTAACATATTTCTACTTCGTTTAACTTTCAGACTTCAGATCCTTTTATTCTGTTGTTCTTGGTGCTGACCCTTGCTGCTGGATAGCTTTGCATTAATTGCTAGTGACCTAATAATTTAAAAATGCTAAAGCACTGAAGAGTTTCAGTTATATAATATGGCTTGCTTGGTCTTTTTTATTATGACTGTCTACCCATGATCATTTCCACAATCACTATTTCAATAAGGGTAATTTTTTTTTTCTTTATCAGTGTAAATATGTTGATTTTAGAGTAACTAAGGAACAGAAGAAGGGAAATGAGGAAGATTAAACTGAACATCTTGGAACAGATTAGAGTTTGAGTCCAAATAAATACACTACAGTTGTTTTGCCCTTATTTTGTAACTTTTCTGGTCTGTGGGATAAAGGGCAAGTAACAGGCATTTTTTGAGGTTTAGGACATAATCAGAACTAACAAATAACTGGATTCTCTAACAGGGCTTGTCATGTTTGGTGATTGAGACTCAAAACCGAGAGTCTAGATTACTTGTGTAAGACACTCATTCTGGTAGCATTAATTTTGAACTTCTGCTGTACCTCCATCTTTAAGCCTTCACTATGGTAAATACTGAGCACATCATTACCAAAAGGGGCTACAGTTTGTCTTTTTCAAATGTTAAGTAATATTCAAATCTGACACTATTAAATTTTGAAAAATCTTACCAAGAGTTGAGGAACATGAGTCAGAATGGCAAGCTGTTTAATATACTAGGCAGTGGATCACAGTTGTGAATGGAAAACATTCACATGTATTCCTTCATTCCACAAGGAATGTGCAAACAAATAATAAAACTACTGGCTCTAAATCACTACCATAGTAGGGTTTGCTAACTTACATGCCATCAGTGTTAAAATGGATGACTGAGGGAAATCAGGCACAATTGTATTTACCCTTTTTATGTAGAAAATTACCTGTTTTATGTAGAAAATTTTCATATTTAGGTTTTAATTCATGCTTTTCTTTTGGTCAGTTTAGTGTCAGGTTTGTGCTCAGAAATGGGAATTGCAAAAATCGTCACAATGTAGGGAGCAGAAATCAAACAACCTTAGCTTAGGCTGCAGTGGGACAGCACACTTAAATCCCTCTGAAATACATACTATTAATCTGTTTCTCAAGTTGTGGTTTGGTTCTTTTCTATATACTGTAGTTGTTAGAATATTATTATAATTTTTCCCCCTTGAGTAATCCATGGACATTCCTAAGTTTTAAATAGTCTAATATTTGAGATGCATGCTTGAGTGATATATTTGTCAGACTTTTTTTTTTTTTTACCTGAACTGTTCACCTTTCTTTCTTCAAGCATGTGTTGTCAGATGCCAGTATTTTTCAGTGAAATAAGCAGTCTGAGACTACTGTCAGAGAGGCTGGCAGCCACTGCCTTTTGATCTGTCAAAATAACTCTGAATTATTTTCATCAGTATATTCAACAAAAATATCCATTGTTCCTATTACTGTTACTGGAAAAGCAGAGATGGCAGAAGTAAACCATAAGGAATTCTTTTAGGAAAAATACTGGAAACTAATGGATAGTAAGTAGTTCATTCAGGTAGTTGTCCTGGAATGAAAGAAATATTTTCTAGAGAAACAACTTATACAAAATGCTACTCATCTGTTTCTTGGGATTGGTAGTCTTAAAAGCAGTGGGTAGGTAAAACCGAACTGCTTTCTGCCTTCAGCTACACACTGAATGTTTTTTTATCATGTCTTATTTGTATTTGTGGCCAAGTGACCATACCTCCAAAATGCAACACACTTCTATTTAGCAATTATGTAATCATAGTATTTTTAAGGCACATGACATTTTAAAGTGTTTGAGAATAGAGTGTAATTCTAAGAGTAACACCAGCAAATCAATACTTTTGGAATTTGAACTGTAATGGGCACATAAGTTCTTCTTGCTAAATCCATCTGTTTTCAGGTACTATATGTGTTTAAGAAACTTCACATTATTTCACTGCCATATAAGTACCAAATTCCTTTACACAGACCTCCTGGTTTTGTTTTATACCATTCTTCAGAGGCAATAAAAGGAAATTTGTCAAGGTCTTCTCAAACTGAAAGGGGCCGAATTAAGAACAAATGGGCTTATGTTTTGCAGAGGTTTTTGCAGCCTTTTTTTTTTTTTTTTTTTTTTTTTTTTTTTTTTTTTTTTTCATTCTACACTTGTGTTTGTAAGCACTATGAATCATTTTATGAAGCCTTTTTCTCTTTAGGTGTATAATTTCTGAAGTTACATTTACAATTTTCTTTTATGTATAGGTAGTTGCTGTTATAGAATTTGGAGAAATTTGTGCTGATGGGCATGAGAGGAGATTTCTGATTTGAAATTAACACTTGAAAAACCACCGTAGTTGTTCACAAACTTACACTGCCACTTACTTTCCATGTTTTTTGTTTCTGTGCTCCTGGTATACTGGTATATATTTTTCTGCAAAATGTGGCTTTCTGATTTAAACAACCCTATTTTACGCTGAATTCACAAATGAGGGCACAGAGCCATGGTTAGTCTTTGGTCAGTATCTTCACTGTTGCAATGAGCTTATTTTAAAATGCATCTTTCCAGTGTGTTCACATCATTAATGGAATTGCTTTCCACTTTAAAACTTAATTAAATGCTCATGATGAACATAAAAGGAGAGACATGTCTCATCTGCTGTTTGGTCTCTTCTGTTGCAACTCACTTTAGTGTTAACAGGAGTTACTTCAGGCACATGAAGGTAAGAGCAGAGCTCAAAGTGGTAAAGGTCAGTGTGAAAAGTCATGATTTCTTTCAATGATGTTCTGAAGAAATAAAAATCCTGATTAATGTGTTTTAAACGAAATCAATAAGCCAACCGATGAAAGATTTGAGAGGTAGGATATACCAGAATAGTTCTTTTATTTTTTTCTCATGTGGACTTAAATTATCATTTATGACATTTATGAGAGTTGGGAATTGTGATCGGTACAGTACAAAATGACCAAGGAGAGGTTCTGATTTATATTTATCACAAATTAATTTAATTCTAAACTGTGTTACTGTTTATAATTGTCTAATGCTAAATTGGTGAATAATGAGGTGAAAATAGGAAGGGCCAAAATTTGGAGGTGCAACATTCCAAACTGATGATGCCTTCATGTTCAGATGATTATGTCTGTGCATTTTTAAATAACTAAATCTCTTATTTTTGAATGATTGTGAGCTTTCATATGGGTATCAATTGTTGCTTTTGGGGTGAGATTTTGGGCCCTGGCAGTCAGCACGCCCCCTAGTGCTACACAGCAAGTGGTAGCTCCTAATCACCAGTTTATGGAAAATTAAGTGGTGGATCACTGGCATAGCAGCTTTGGATCGAAGGCTGTGAATATTTAGCCTTATGACAGTATTGCCAAGATAGCAAGAACACAGGCTGAAATGGAGAAAGAAAAAACAAGCTCTTCATGCTTATACAGAGCATATTAAAATTCAAATCTAAGTATTTGCCAAAACAGAGAAGAACACAAGCTGAATACCGCTGTTCTTTTATAGTGTGATGCTTTCTATCTCCTGATACTTGATATTTTAGCAGGATTTTTTTGGTAATAAAATGAACCAATCATGGTTAAATTGTAAACTATAAATAATGGTGTAGAGTGCTAATGACATGCAAATGTAACTGGGGTATGTTGGAATAACCACCCAGCCTGCAGTTCAAGGATCATATAACAAAACTAAGATGACAGTCTTGATCCAGCCAGTTCAGTGATATTTATGTTATCAGAATTAGAAGATAGCTTTCCAGTGATGTAAATTATTAGTACATATACATTCTGTCTGGTTAGTGTATACATAATGTAACCGGTCATCTTAGTGGTATTGCTTACATTCTTTTTACATTAACTCATCACACTCCATTCTCATGGAATTAAAAACAGGAAATAGTTTGCAGTGCAACAGAAGCACCCAGTGTATTTAACTGTGTGTGAGCGCTGTGTTTCAATAGATGTACTCTGTATTGTAAATGTATGACAAAGCATTTATTACTGTGTTATTGCCGTATTACAGAGCAAAGAGTGCTAAATAATCAATCAGTTAATGGTCTGTATGGCAGCTTGAACACAGCACATCCATTGTGCTTATGCTGTTAGAAGGATGAGTTTATGACTGTAGTGTAGTTGCACGTTTAGCCAGGGCTTAATGTCCTAAACTGGAGCTGACACAAATATTTTTGAAATGCAGCTTCAGCAACAGTTTCCAAGTTCTCCAATATTTCAGGAGGAAGAATCAAGGATTATCTCAAAGGTTCTCAGAGAAGCTATTTAATTTTGTTGGAACAGGAGAGAGAGGGGAGTGTATCACACAATACTTTAACTTCCTTTCACTGGTCATTATTAATTATATTCTAGCAGTTTTATCAGTTTCAAGTTGGGATACATATATGGCTTGCTAGAAATATACTGGTAGAGGAAAAATAGCTTTTTTAAGTTGCAGCTTCGAAAAATGCTTTGAAAACCTGTGGCTACATGTCTCTCAGTGATGCAACTTGCCAGTGAAGGGCTTGTGCATTAAACTTATTTTTCACTTGCTTTCATGGCAGGAAGGAGCTGTTTCTGAAAAGAGGAATAAGAAATGTGTGCTTATAAATTGCCTTGTGCTATCTGGAGATTTAAAGACTAACTTTAGTTGTCCTCAATCTTGGTTGTTTTATAATTAGATGCTGTTTTTTGCAGATAGTGAAAATACCGATTATGCCAATTTCTATCAAGGTTTGTGGGACTGCACAGGAGATGAAACTGATGAGTTGACATTTAAACGTGGTGATGTTATCTACATTATCAGCAAGGTATGAGACACTACTGGGGCTGCATGGTTGTAAAAAGTGAGCCATGGCACAAGGGCACATTCCCACAGTTCCGTGGGGGGAAATTGGCACTCCCTTTTAGATCCTTTGTTTGCAATCAGATAGTCATTGCAATTAATTATTTTGTCAAATGAACTATATCACAATTAAAACACAGCCATGTAACAGGAATTAACTTTAAAGCATGTTTATTTACTTGTAAAATCTTGGCTACCATTTGTTAACTGACTTAACAGGAGACAATGTACTTTCTGCTTGTAGAAGTTAACCTTGTAGAATTTTAAGTTATCTTGCATGTTATGTTTTTTGTTTCCTGTTTTATATTCCTGACTCTGCTGATTCTGACTTTTTTGGATCTTGCTGCAGAAGATGGTTTGTTTTTTTGAACTATGCTTTCATCTTTGTATGTATATTGTTGTTGTTCTGAGAGCTCAGATTCCAAATTTGTTTGCTCTGACAGATTTGGGCATTTTTTATTACATTTCTGTTTGCAAAGCAAATGAGAAATAGAATTTCTCTCATCTGAATTGGCACCAAACAGTAAAGGTATGAAGTTTTATTCTGTATTAATGTTGGTTAATTTTCAGATTTTTCCTTGACCTCTCCAACAAAAACAAAACCTCTGTTAAAATATATAACTCATGGTCCATTGAAGTCTACTTCTGAACAATTAATCAGAGGAAATTTTTGTTTTTCCCACATATGAGAAAAAAGAGCCGAGCTTTTAAAGTTCTCATTGGAAAAAACTACTTCATAAAATATGTGTCTATCTAAGTGCCGTTCAGTGTAATTAGTACAAAACATACTGTAGGTCACTGAAATGCACAAGTAGGTGTATGAAAGCTAAAGGCATCTGTTTGTCCTGGTTTCAAATTAAGTTTTGTCACAATTGCTTTAAATCTTCTGTGATAATACATTACTGGATAATAAATTCTGTTTTAAATAAATTTAGTATCTATGGAGAGAAGGATAGTCCTATATAAAAATATAGAAGATGTATTACTAATATTAATTTGACCACGTATGTCACTTAAACTAATAACTGAATTGCATTACTAAAGGCTGAATAAAGCTTGTGGATTGGGCAAACTTTCAAGCAGTTATTCAGCACCGAAGAATTGTACTAATTTAAAATAACCATCTCTTCCCCCTCTTGCTCCCCCAAAAAGCCCATGAGCGAATGGATTCCACTGTACGAGTTTGGCCTCTTTGTGGGTTGTGCTCTTTGGGTGCATTACGGGGACTATAAAATCTTAATCTTCAGCTTGTAGGTGAAAAAAAATTGTTTGCTACTCCTTCCCCAAAAGAGTGAGAAATGTAATTTAAAAAATGGAGCAAAATAGAAAAACAGTAGCTTAAGCTGTCCTCTGTATATCAACTGTCCTATTGCCATGCCGTGATTAATCCTTAATCGGTCCTTGAAGCAGGCTGGCTGCTGCTCCAGATATATAGATCCTCTCTCTGTGGGAATGATTTCTACTCCAAAATACAGCCCAGAAAATTCAGCCCTGTTTCGCTTAAAAATTGTTACAGCTTGTTCAGAAAAATAAGTGTTGGCCACTACTGTCAGCTTGGAATTTAGGGTCCTTGGAGGGGAAAGTGCCAGCGAATTATCTATCTTAACCGTCTCCACTTGATTCAGTTTCAAGGTCTAATCGTTTATGAGCTCTTTGTCCGGTAAGTGAAAATATAACCAAAGGAAAAGTAAGCCTAACCATCCTGAAGTGGGTCAAGACTTTTCTTCTAAAATATTTCCTAATCCACTATATTAATACTTGGATTTTGTGGCAGTCGGCAGGAATACTAGGCAATTTTTTTATTTTTTCACACCATCTAGTGGTTGAAAATGAGAGATGCAGGTACTGAAGGGGGGCGACGTGTATGCATCCAAAATGGTGTCATAAATTCAGCTTCAGCTGAACCTAGCTGTGGCTTTATTGCCTTTCTATCATATGTCAGCCAGGAACATTATTCTTGAAAATCACATTTTGCTGATAAGGAAGTAAGTACGGGTATAGCCATGTTATAGTAGGAAGGGTGAAGCATTAACAAAATATCGAGCATATTTGTGCAACATGTAATAGTTCTTTGTTTTACAGTGAAATATAAATTGTATAGCCTGCTCTGATGAACGTGATAAGATAGATATTAATCTCTCCCAGCAATAGTTATGCCAAAGCAATATATTTTTACCAGCTTTTCTCATACCTGTATAGAAATTAGGGGGAAAGCAACTATTTGTTTCCAAGAAATGAAATCATTAGTATAACAGAAGTAATTATGAACCAGTTTAGGAAATTTGGGCATTTATAGAATTTAAATAAAGCAAGAGGAGCAATATGTTCCATGTAAGTTTCTAGGTAAATGTCTTTTAGACAAATGAGCATGGTTTCAGTTTGGCATTGTTTACTTCCTAAAATAGCTAAGTATTATGCAAAGACTAATCCCCAGAGTTTGCTTTTAAATGAGCATCAAAACTCAGTGTTACTGCAATGAGCATGAACTCATACTCTGACAACAGAGATACCTATGCCCAACTAGTGCAGTTACTGTAGAAAAACATGTTTTTCTTGTTTTAAAGGTATATTCAAAAACTATTTAAGATATTCTCTGAACATTTATGTCAGTCGTGGCTTTTGTGTGGCATTAGCCCTGTGGGCTTTTACAAAAAAAAACCCAAAAGCCTCACAACTTTTTTCCAGGTTTTTCTACGAAGTTTCCCACAAAAGTTGAGTTTTTAATCTGAGCAGAATTAACAGAACTATCACAATAGTACTTGTTAACTATATTTAAAAATGTAGTTAACATTTCAGATTAATTGATCAATGTATCTGTACAGATTTACTCATACTAGTATTATTATTTTGATGTATAACATTCTTGAATATTGAAGTGGCTTTTATCACTTATGCTATGAATGATGTGAACTTTCAGAAAACTATATACCCTTATTCCATTTTGTAATAAAAAAATATAGCTGCACTGATAAAGAGACTTGTTAATAACATTTCTTAGTTAATACTGACTGTTAGAAATTAAATACTTTGTAGTCCTGTTTTCTAAAAGGATGATTGCTCTTAACTCCTGCTCATTTATGGTCTTGCCTTTGCTTTCAAGCCCACGTGATAAATGGGAAAACAGACCATAGTATAGCAATCATTTTTATAAATCTTCCATAGCTCTACTCAAGAAATCAATTTCCAGAAACAAAGATAACTGTGGATGGAGGTAGTTCTGGTTTTTTTCCCAAGTTTTGTATACACAATTTATGCAAGTGCAACACTTGCTGTACTTGTTCATTTGGTTTAGGTGCATGTTTTGTGTTACGAAGTTCCATAGTTTCATCAGCCAAATGCAAGCTAGAGTGAAAATTTACCTTGATATGTTAGTGGGCATCAGCTTAGTAGAATTACTGACATTTCTTAATACTAAACTAATTTACTATACTTCTTACTTATATTAAACTAGAAAATACTTCAAAATCAGAAATTATATCTTAAACTGGAATTCTCCTTAACTGTTATTATTTCATTGCACACCACAGCTGCTCACTGTGTTATTTATGATTCGTGGAAACCTCATCTATGACAACCTTTTGCTCCAGAATTTTTCATGAAAGCAGAGTGGTAACTTGGTGCTTAACTTGCCCTATATCCAGCAATCGTAGGTTTCATGTGTGGCATATTTTTGTTCTTTCAATACAAAGTTTAAATGCTCACATCTCATCCTGTATTTTTTACCTAGTAAAAAGACAAACAAAGAATTTCCACAGCTCAGTTTATTGCTTATGAAAAAGAGATGCAACTTAACCATACAGCTGTTTCAGAATCACTGTGAACATTTTGTTCACTGTCTCTATAAACTTAATAAAATGTATTTATTCAGTATTTTTTCCAAAAGACATGAAAGACATCCTAAAATCCCAAGTACTTTATTTTGTCAAATTGTTTCTGGCTGATCATACTGATCTGTAATTTCTGTTCTCTGGCCATAGTGCCTATGGCTCCTCTAGCAAACTGTGAGTACCAAATGGAACACATTTGCAGAGTGAAACACTAAATGCTTGAACCCTGGTGTCCACACCATGCTTTTTCAAAGCTGTTTGATGTCAAAAGAGGCCTAGCCTGGTTTTGTGGAATGAGAATACATTAATGGTTGGAGCATGTTCAAGTGCATCTTCCATTTTAGCTTTATCTGAAATAAATGTAGTGTGTGTGCTCTGAGGCCAGTGGCTCTGCTAAGGAAGCCAGTGGGGGGAAGGTGGGAGCTTTGGGAGGTTCACTGCAGTGAGATGCTTCTGATCAAAACTAAAATGCAGTACTCAGTTGTACATTACCCGTTTCCTGGCTTGTTTAGTTTTATTCTTTACGGGTGGAGTAGGAGAACAGTAAGTACATGTCTAAAGACCATAGTGAAGGCCTTTAAACAGAAGGTTGGTTAGAACTAGTGCAAAGTGACTCTAGCTCTGTTGGTTTGCATACTGATAGTATGCAAGCCTTTACCTGTCAGATTAGAAAAAGAGTAGGCAATGGGTCATCTAACGGAAAATAAAATGGCCTTTCTATTATTCCAGGGTGTTTTCTGGGGGTAGTTTCCGTTCAGAACTCAGTCTGCTTACTGTGATTTATATTGGAAATCTTTAATTGCTGTATATTTTCTCTCATGTCATTGTGGGAAATAAAACCTAATAATGCAACTGTACAATAAATCTGGCGCTTATATTTTTAAAGATGACCATTTTATTGCTGTCTTAAAACAACTCTACTACCTGTGAAGAAGTCTCATTCACTTATTTAAGACATTTGTCATTCTCTGCTTTTAGAGTAAATGCTGTTCCGTGCCAAAACTGCTCCCTGGTTGATAGTGTATCATTCAACAATTACACCAAAGGAAGTTCTAAAACTTTTTAGCTAGTATGAATCTCCTGGATGAATTGGAGATGTTTTAAACTACTATCTTGCCAAAATTGCACCCTAGGATGTTCTTTGCAAAAAATTTATCCCTGCCTCACATATTTAGCTTGATAGTAGAGGTTACTTATTTTAACCCCAAACAAGGACATAGATATGTTTCACTTTTCAATTTTAAAATTTGCAGGTGTTCAGCCCATAACATTTATTGCTGACATAATAACATATTATGTTATTATAACATATATATTGACATAATAACATATTGACATATTAACATATTATTCACAGTGCCAGTAGAAGAAGGAAGGCGAAAAATCTCGAATTCATATGCTTTGGTTGTATTTTATTTTAATATGCTTTTATTTTTTTTTCTAAATACAACTCTATTTTTTTCTTCAAGGCATTGAAACCCAATGATAATTTTCAGCAACTCTTTTTAAAACCAAACAAATAAAAAACCCCATACCACAAACACGATAAAACATACCATATGTATTCAACAATGGAGACTAATTGCACAAGAGTTAGATGTTCTCAACTTTTGCTGAAGTCAATAGAAGTTTATATGGTGCAAAGCATCTGGAGAATCTCATACAGGCAGAGGAACTGTTACAAAGGTAGCAATTGCTTTGGAAATCCTCAAGGATAAAAATTTTCTCTTTTTGTATGTTAAAATATCAAAATTCTCTTCTGTAGAGGACTAAAATCTTGGATTTAAATGATATCTGTAGAAAACAGGGAGTGTATTGCTAACTGTTGCGTCTTCCCCGAGTACAAAAGGTTTTCTGATCAGTGTCTCATGAAGTCATGTGTACCTAGACATCAGTGCAGTGAAATGGGTGGGATGGGGACAAGGAGAAGCATTTGCTCACAGTGTGTTCAGTTGAGAGCATTTTAGGAGCCTGTAAACCCTGATGGGATTTTTTTACCCCCCACTATCTAGCATGCTGTCCAGAGAGTGTTTTGCCAGCATGTTAAATGTCAAATCATAACCTGTTCCTTCCTGCCCTGTGAAATTTCTTCACTTTGGTTAATAAATTTCTGCGGGGGAAAAAATATAATCCACTCCATGACAGTGGAAATGCAGAAGTAGCTTAGAAAGCATTTGGTCATTTGTTAAGGTTGTTGTTTCATATTATTTGGCATAATATATTCCATTGCCCTGGTGCTTGTCTTCCGGGGTGGGGGGGGGGAGGTTGTGGTGGCCCCCTCCTCCCCTGGCCCTGCTAACATTGCCTGGTATGGCAAATGTGCTCCGTCACATGGCAGAGCGTGGCCGCACACTTGTGCATTCTCCTCATTGCAGGGCGGCTGGATCTGGCCCTGCCCCCCTCTCCTATTCCTCTATTTGCCTTGGAGCAATTCATTTTGCAGTTATTGAATTTCTTTGGAGAGTTATTTTCATACAGCGAGCATCACAGCACCTCTGGATCTTGATAGCGTTTCTACATAAGGAGAAAGAAGCTTTGTGTTAGTAATTACCTAACATTGTCAGGAGCTGACTGCAGGCCTCTTTCTAGTGATAACAGAATAACCACATAATGTAGCTTTATAGCACATGATTAATAGAAAATAATTACACATCCTACAAAGGGATGCAATATTTCTTATAAATTGACTACAATGGTTTCCTGTAGATTAAAGGACTCTTCATTATTTTATCAGTCCTTCTGAAGTATAGTCGCTTGCCTATGTTAGCAGTGATATTAAGAGCTGAATGCAGTGAGGGATACCAGATGGTAAACCCAGTGGTACCTGAGATTTGAAGCTGATGCTTGCAAAAGCACAGTGTTTCCCAACTTTTTTATTCATATAAAACTCCTAACTGTATTCATGTCCTTCTGTAAATTAATCCTTATTTTCCACAAATGTGGATTGCAGACTTTTATTCTACACATCCTAAGCAGCGGTATTAGACATATGGACCTCACAACAGCAGTGTATTAATGAAATTATATTGCTGCAAAGGAGTTTATAATTGATATCATTGATAGAAACAATACATCAATTTGGATTTTATGTGTGACTTCAAGAAAGGACTAGAGGGGCTGCTTATCTGCCTCACTCACTAGTTTAGTACTCTTTCATGTTACTGAGGTTAGAAGGAGAGGTTAGGAGTTTAAAGAGAAATGTCTGTACTTTAATCAGTTTAAAAGGGAGCGCTATCTAATCATTCTAAAACCAGAGATTAAGATTTTATGTTCTTGGTAGCCAGGTATCTGCATTATATTTTTGTTCATACTTCTATAGACTGCAGATAGTTTAATTGGGATTCATGTTGCTCTTGAGACCCATGCAAAGAACAGTAATGTAAAGTAAAGGCTTCTGTGTTGCAATATTGTCTGTATAGTATAATGGTTGCAGCAAATCCTTAAATTAGTTTACTAGTCTGTTACATCAACATTCATTTCATCTTCTCACTTAGCTTCGTGCCAGAGCAGTAAGTGGTGTATTAGTAAGTAGCAAAACCCAGAAAGTTTTCAAAACAGCAGCATGCTTTTAATTTTAATTTGAGCTATCTGAATTGTTGCTTTAAAAACAATTGTTTATAAGTCCATGTAGTGTTGCTAAGTGGAACATTTTCAATGGATAATGTAATCCACAGGCTTTTTCTGTGCCATTTGTCATATGCAGTTTAATGACTGCTTAACTGAGCACTTCCCTCATTTCATGTATTGTTTGTTTTTTTGGCTGATGTCTAGCAAAACTTGCTTAATCACTCTTGTCAGTCACTGTGCGAATTCCATGTAGCAGCTTAAAATCTTTTGTTGCTTTTCTCTTGGAGAGATTTATTGCCGAGATTCCAGTAGTATACGTGAGTGGTGCTCCTTTCAGCAATTTCCCACTTCAGTCTTGAAATCTAGTTTGTATATTTAAACAGTGTATTGTGAGATAAAGCATAGATTTTTTAAACAGGCTGATGTGGAAGATTATAAACCTCAGTGTCATGGTATTGTTTCGCCTTTAAGGATTTGGGGTGTAATGTGAAGCCCCATGGGAAAGGTTATTAACTTCTGTGGAGAGCAGTGTATGCACTGAAGATCAGGTTCAGATACCTCTAGACTTTCAAGACCAAACCCATCCTCAGCACTGCTTTGCAGTGGAAGGGGGAAGAAGGTGGAGTTATTTTTTGCAGCTTTCTTGTTTGCATGTTCATATAACAAATGAAGGTTTTCCTGCTGTTTTTAAAGTGGATTTCCTTTAAATCATACTTACTGCAGTATTTCATGCTCAGTACGATAGAATCTTTTAAATTCCCAATTCATTGTTAAGCGAAGGAAGAAAATGTTTAATTGAAGACTAGAATTCACCCTTCCACAATTAGAAAATACAAAACTGCATGTGTGCCTGCATGCAAATATTAAAAAAAAAAAAAAAAAAAAAAAAAAAAAAAAGCCCACATGAAAGTGAGCCATCGTAGTTAAGCACAGAGAGAGCTGAGTACACTAAGTACCTCATAGGACCCCAGAGAACTCTTGACCAGGCAAAATATGCCAGCAGCAAATCATTATAGCTCGGGCTCTAATGAAACGCCATTAACCCTTAAGCTCCACTTGGCTATTTATAACCAAAAAACTCACCTACAGTTCAAAATAGTATCTTCATCTCAGTAGGACCAGTAATTCAAAATCCTAGAAGCTTTTGCTCTTCTCATCAGATGAGCAGTGTAGCAGGAACCAGATGTTGCTTATCAAAAATATCTATGTATTTTGTACTTTGCATATTTGTTCCAAAGTAATTTCTATATTACTAATTATTCGGTTTTGAGTACAGTTTCTGTTTTAATAATGCTTCATTTGTAACTCAGTATATGTGTATGTGCAATTCCAGCTGTTACAATTTATCGAACCATTGTTAGGACTGATCTTAAAATATCTCATAGGAAAAAAAGTAAATTATATACCACAATATGCAATAATTACATATCAGAATTACATTATTTTATTTTTACAGTAATTATACACCACAAAACCACAATACTCTTACTTGGTACTGCTTTTGGAAGATATTATTTCTTTAAACTCTTATAATTCATTTTGTTTCATATTTATCTCACTAAGCCTAAACATATTTGAAACAGGAGTACATTAGTCATCTGTCAGGAATATGAGATCTGCTGTAGAATTTTCTGCAAGCCTAAAGCAATAGTAGACCTTGGCCATAGAAGGATATTATGTATTAGATATATAGTATTCCCTTCACATTTGAGTGAAGTAGTTTTTAAAATAAGTTGATGTTAAGTTTCTTAGAGTTTCGCTTGTGATATTAAAAGAATCCCTGCTGATTGTTATATGTCAATGTTGTGCTATTAGATTTTAGTTACAAAGACAAGGTTTTTGTATTTTTGATGAACAGAGGATAATCAAAACCACAAAAACCTTGTCTTTATTTTTAGTAGGTGTTGAGAAGCATGGACATAATTAAAAGAATTTCTTGAGTGTGCCTGGCCTTTTTAAAATTTAGCTTCTGCCTTTGCCTAACTGCATGTGAATGCCTATAACAAAAAGATAAAATGTTTTAATTTTCATTGAAATTATTATAACTGTATATAAGATAAGGCATCCATAAGGAGTTGCATACAAAACTCTATTGCATTTATATCAGACTAAAGGTTAATACTGCGTATTGTTTTCAATTAGGAGTACAATAGATTTGGCTGGTGGGTAGGAGAAATGAAGGGAACCATTGGCTTGGTGCCTAAAGCCTACATAATGGAGATGTATGATATTTGAGAGGCCTGGGTAAGTACATTTTAATCCAATCTTCTGTAATGGCTTATATGTTCCCTTGTTCTGTTTCATAAGTATGTCTTTCCTGGAACCTTTGTAGGAGTCCTGTTAACATAAAGATTATGGCAAAAATAATTGAAGGTTCAATTAATGTACTTTTTTTCTGGGATTCTATATGAAATATTAACCACAGGGTACAAAAGATGATATATTTAATAACTGTGTTCCTTTTCCAGATTTTTTTAAAAATAAAATTGTTGTTGTTTCTATATAGTTTTGTTACTGTAGTAATATGTATATATCTGTCTGTGCAGAAAACTGTGGAAGGGGATGGATATTTGGACAGGGTTTGATATGCATGTTTGAGGTTTTTTGGTTAATGATGAACTTTCAACTTCCCTCTCCCTAATCAGGAGAAATCTGCACTTGAAATGAAGAGTGGTGAGCAGCTGCAGTTTACAGACCCAGCCTCTGGAAGAAGATTCTGCTGTACATGTTTTGCGGTTTCAGCGAATGTAGTCAGATCGTTGCCTTGTGTGTATTAAACATTATAAACTGTAATTGAGCATAACTTTTCGGAAATGTTCTTCTTAGCCACTTTTTATAGAATTGTAATGCTAGGAAATTAATAGATGGTAATTAACATAAGGGACACAAGCAGCCATATAGTGCCTGTTGCTCTTTTTTTAACATGTTAGCGGCACTCTGTATAGCCATTGGTTTGTGTTCTCTCAGGGAATTTTGCTATCCTTTCCTGTTCTGCTGATTCAGAAAAACTAAGCAGAGCTTTGAGGGTAAACTATTACTCAATTCATGCATGCATTAACCTTATAATGCTCACTGTACATCTTGTGCAGTTTCATCAGAAACTTGAGGGAAATTTATGGATAATATTTCAAGTCTTCAGGGTATCCTGTTTCCAGATGTTTTTAAGTTATCCTTTAGCCAATGATTTATTTTTCTCATATATTTAGTATTGTATTTTTAATTACTATTTTGTTGGCACACAATGAAGACTTGATTCTTTTGCTGCTTTAATAAACGGGCCTGTGTGATAATACTGCCTTGGTACCATTCTGACTTGGACATGGTAATTCTGTGAAAATTTGTGAAAATATATTAAACCCTACAATTTTTGCTAAGTCACCACAAGCTAAATTGCGGGTAAAAATATTTTTGTCCATGGTAGCGTGAAATATTTTATCTGTACCTTACCAGATACTTTTGCAGAGTCAAATCTGGATACCTTGCCGGTATGTGTAATTCTGATACGGATTGTGCAACAGAGATCTGCATCTTCACCCTGTGTGGATTAGCAACAGCTACCTGCATTCTTGTATCAAAGCCAGAACCCTGTGGCTAATCAAAAACATTGATTGAGACATAAAAAAGCACACTAAAATACTACCACTTGTGGACAAGTGGTGGGGCAAGTCAGAGTTAAATACTTTACATGCTCTTCTTTTGGAGACGTGCTTTACCATTAGCATGCAAGATCAACTTTTTTGGGTGCTCCCAGAGAGTTGATTTGTGAGCCCCTTAATCTGCCAACGGGGCAGGTCAGGCCAGCCTGGGGAGATGCTGAGCCTGTGCAGGTCCCCGTGTAGTTGCTTGCACTGTTTATGCTTCAGGCGGACCCCAGGAACAATGTGGGTTAAAGGGAAATGTTAGTCTGAACTCGGGATTTGGATCCTTTTGAGTCAACTAAGATGTGCTCCGTGTTAGCTAATGCATGGTACTTGCTGGTACACTGAATTCTAATAGGCGTCAAACGGGACAGAGTTTTGTTGTAATTTTTTAAAGAGATAGTCATTGGAATTGATTCTGTGCGTTATCAGCGAAGCATTAAAATGATAGATTATAGTCTTCAGATCTTTTACTACTTTAATTTGTCAAGCGTACCGGCGGATTGTGTACAGAATGTGAAGCGTTAATAGCGGGGCTAGAAACGCTCCTTCTCCCTTGTTAACATGGCAGCGCCATAAATCTGCCCACCGAAACGGCTTTTTATTAATGACAGAATTCCGGATCCCACCACCGGCACCAGGTACTTTTTCGGGAATAAACCCTGCCCCGCCTGCCGGGGCGCGGCGCGCTGGCCGGGCGCTGGCTGTGGGCCCGGCCCGGCCCGGCCCGGCCCGGCCCGGCGCGGCCCTGCGCTGCGTGGCCTTGGCGCTGGGTGGCAGCAGATTTTCGTGGGACGGGCGGAGGCGGATCCCGATCCCGATCCCGGCCCCGTCCCTGTCCCCTTCCCCCTCCGTGCTGTCTCGCGCCGTTTCTGCCATTTTTCCAGGAGAGGGAGTCCTTACCCAAGCGATGAGGGCTGCCCGGCGCGGCCTCTCCTGGGTGGTGACGACCGGAGACATCAAGTGGCTTTTGTCTGTAGTTGTCTTTCAGGGCTTCCCCTTGCTTAGTGCTTATTGCTAGTGGTGAGTAAATAAACTGCCTTAAATTCAAAACGCGAAAGATGTCCTGAAACTCACTTTTAATATCTCAGAATAAACCAGCGGTGGACCACGATGAACGGTTTACTTTAAATCTGTGCGAGTACAATAACCTTTTTTGGATAAGAAAATCTCAGTTAATACAACTTCAACGAAACTCGGGTAGAAGATGCTAATCGCTTAATTTTCTTTGTTCGTGTAGATGGTGCTTGCCTTTCTGAGAGAGCAGAATTATAAAAGGTGATTGTAACTTTCGCATTGTATAGCGTTTTACTTGATTATTTGCTGTGTTCTGGATTTGTATGGTACTGCCATTAGATCTTATAATAATGTTCTACTCTGCAAATTTTTAAGGTTCAAATAAAGTTTAATTGTTTGCAAACTGTTATGATGCTAATAATTCAACAGCCTGCTGTGTTACTAATGAAATTACTTTGTTATGATTAATTTGGAAAATAGTGTGTTGATTGTAGTAATTAAGCACAACAAGGTGAAGTAAATGATTCTAATGCCATCTGGCCTCCAGACTGAATGAAGAAATGAAATGGGGCTGTCATTTGAATTTATTCAGAGAAGTAAGGGTAATACAAATGCTTTTTATAGCAGAGGCATCCGGATATAATCATGCCACTCTGTAGTATCTTTTCATGTGCTTCTGTATACAGATAACTGGTTCACATATTTTTGCAGCATCTCATTAGGATATACCTCTTTGTGCATACTGCCACTAATTACATGTACTGATAGCAGTACATGCATTGGTTCTTCTATCAGAAAGATACACGGATAAGATTTAGAGAAGTGATATGGCTCAGCTTACCTTTTGCTCCCCTATTAAAGATAAAAAATTTCTGTGACTGGAATTAAGCTGAAAGTGAATACTAATTAAGATCCCATTCTAAATTGAAAGCTAAAAGCATAAACTTCCTTCTTTTTTTTTGGCTGTGCATTCCGACACAATATTAGAAGGAACGTAAAGAATAATCCTTTAGAACCTGACCCAAAGACTGTTGAAACTGAGAAGCTATTGAATTCGCTTGCTTTTGCATCAGGATCTCAAACAGTAACTCAAAAACAGGCAATACACTTTCAAAGTGCTTTTTTGCTGAATACTCTTTGTCCTCTTTCTGAAAGATGCAATTATTTTCATAAACTAAACCAAACAAAAGAACAGCACTGATTTCTCTAAGCCAAATGATAGAAATCCATTTTTCTGTCTCAGGTAAAGCAAAATTAAATTCTGGGTGTAAATTAGAGTCCTGGGTTGATAAAGTTCAGTGGGATCTATAGGGAAGCTGTAAAATATTAAAATGTGGTGAAAGTACCCAGGTAGATGACAGTGGTGTCCTCTTCAGATGCATGAGGCATTTGAAGGTTCTCTCATCGCTCACTCAAGTTGATGAAAAATTTATTAGTACGTAACTGTGGGAATAAGCATATGCATGGAAACCTTATAAATAACTTTACATAGCACAAAGTACTGGTAAACTCTATAAGACCTTCACTTACCAGGGTTCTATGAAGCTGGTATTTCTCAGACAGGAGTCCGCTTAATTCCATCTTTATTTAGGAAATCTGACACTAAGCTCAGCAAAGAGTGCTCTGCCAAATCTGCATCTCTTAGAGCTCATTTCCTGCCAACATCCGTTGTTTTACTGTGAGGGACCAGCACCAACCAACTTCACATTATGAACTTAAAGTTGTGGGTTCAAGCTGTGTGTAAGCACAGGATTTGGCACTTCTGGGATGCAACTGTGACTTGACTCACCTTTCCATCCTACAGGAAGAAGTAAAGGGGGCTTAGATGGTGGCAGGATGTGTAAGTGAAAGGGATGCAGCTTTTCTTACCCAACTGTGTTGTGCTAAGCAATATATATGTTTATTTTCCCTTTATAATTGTAAAGCAGATCAGGCAGTGATAACCCATGAGTTGTTATATTATAGTCTTTTACAGATTTGTTTAGGAGTAATTGTGTAGGGGTTTCTAGGCAGTTCTGTTTTTGCTGTCTGGAATTGTCATTAGTCCAAATTATCACATAGAGAAATTCATAGAAATTCAATTGATGGGTTGAAAGCAGTGTAGAGGAAAAGCCTCTGCACCTGAAAGCTATGTTAACATAAGTCAAATTTAAAACTGAAACTGTCAGCTTCTCCCAGCTTTTTGGGAGGACAAGTCTTTTAATTAACAGGAAAAGCTTAAAAATCCAGAGTGTCATCTTGTAGCAATGTGTCGGAGAATAAAGTACAACAGTGCAGGCAGTCTGAGAAGAGCTGCTGGTAGATGAAGAGGCAGATAGTTTCAAATACCACTAAAAACCAATCTATCTCTATTAATTTTCTGCTCTAGCAAACTGATGTGTTGGAGCTTTTATCCTAAAGTATCCTCACTGTCTCACAACCCATAGAGCAAACTTCCTTTCACCCTCTATTGTAAAGCAAGTGCTACTCCATAAAGAGATTTGTTGGCTAATGAGCATTTTACAGCAAGACTTTAAAGTTTATGCTGTGAGATGAAAAAAAAAAAAAAAAAAAAAATCCACATTCAGTTACAGTGGGAGGATTTGTGTTAGCAGAAGAGAATTACCAGTTTGGCCACTTCCAATCTGCTGTAATTGCTTCCATGTTTGTAAATAGCGCTGTGGGATTTTTACTGGCCATGGCAATAAGGACTTTAGTTTTACATCTCATGGTACAAGGCAAGTATGTAGCACCCCAGAACTGATCCCCGTGCAGAACTGCCTGGGGCACAGGATCGTTATCAGTCTTTGAAAAGCCAGCAGCATGGCTGTGCGCCTTGGCAGCCTCCCACCCATGAGCTGACATGGCCCAATGCTGCTTTTTAATAGTCAAATCTAATAGGGTCAGCGTGAGGAGAGCAGAGCGCAGGCAGTCTGACAGGCATGGGCATCTCAGTTTGTTCATTGGTGGTCTTCAGCCTCTCAGCCTTATTTCAGTGTGGAAGGGAAAAGATGAAATCTGTAAACAGTCACCTGGCATCAGGAAAGCATCTTCCTTTTCTGTTGCTCTCTTCCAAGAGGACTGCCATTCTTTCCTTATATTTAAATTAAAAGCAGTCAGGCATGAATGCACATGTGTGTGTAGGAAGGAGTGGGTTTTATTATATCGTCACTTACAATCTTGTTTTCGATGCTCGTTTCTCCTTTCTGGTGTTTACGTTGACATGCTTATAATGGCCACACTACCTTTACCACAGAAAAAAGGTATTTCTAGCTTTTAAAAAATAAATTTACAGTCCTTGAAAGGCTCTATTCTATTAACTCCTCTTTTGTCATTTCCCACCATTTTAGTGCATTGTGTCAGCAGTATCTTATCAAAATCTCTGTGTCTTTTGTGACAGCGATTTTTGCTTGCATGTAAAATACTCCAGACTAATGTTTCTAAACTTCTTTTCTTATTATTTTCAAGTTAATTTTAGACTTAGTTTTAGGGTATTACACCTCAATGAAACGGGAAGGAGTGAATAATCTGTACATCTAGAGTTCTGTTACTTGCCTAAAGAAATAGGCAAGTCACGTTAGCAATTGTAAGAACTGTTTGGAAGGTCTCTAAACTAATCAGCTTCCTTTCCATTCGTTTCTGAGGCTCATGCTGTATGCTTAACCACTTCTAGACTGAGACTACCGATTCAGCTACTTGCTGTCCTGTGATAGCCACCCAAGGTCACCTATAGGTCATTATTGACTTGTGACCAGAGTTGCCTCCCTGTAATGTATTTGGTACTGCTTTAAAGGCAGAGCTCAGGAAACAAACATCTTCTCTCCTGAACTTTGTAAATTTTCATGTGAGTCCAAGTTCAAAAAGCAGAGGCATCATCCAGAATAATCTCTCTCACTAAACCATGTTTATGATTTGTATTTCTGTGAGTACTCTGTCTTCACTTTACTCCTGCATTCATTTACCTAAAAAAATTGTGAAACACGTACCATGAGATGTCTTCCTAGAACATCAGATTTTGACAGAATTGGGTCAAATTAATGTTTTGTGTGCAGATTTATGTGAATTCTACTTGAGAGAGTGAACCTGAATCCGTATCAGAGGTGGTCTCTGTCAGGCTTTGGCAAGCGGAGGAGAACAAAGAGCTACGTGTCTGGCTCTTAGCTGAAAACTGACCCTTACTGGTCTATGTCTGATATTATCTTAGGCCCTTCAGCTGCACTGTTGCTTCTGAGCATCTCTAATAAATTCAATGAGCTAGAAATTTATGCAGGTGTTTGTCCATCAGGTGTGGATCAGTGTTTTGAATTATAGCCTGATCTGACAGAATGGCATACAAAACCATGATGTGACACATTCCCGCTTGTGGGTCCTCAGACTAGCTGATGATTCCAAGAAGCATATATAGACCACAAAGGGATTTCATCATGCCTGTTTCATTAAATGGTAATGATAATGTATTTCAGTGGAATTCTATTTTGCACGTTCTGGCTGATGTAAAGGAGGCCTTCATGCAAAATACTCTTGCTTAGATGTCATAACATCTGAAACATGGGGAATATGTGTTAGGGTACTTCAGTCTAAAACTGACCAGGGTGACTCACAGGGATCACAGAATGGAGTCCTGAGCAGCTGCTGAAGGCACATATATTTAATTTAGTAAACAGTGTTTGATTATGAATAAATTGTGGTAATGCAGACAAATATTTCAATAACTTTGTCTAGTTTACAGTAACAATAGACATACTGTTTGTTAAATGTATTAACTGAAATTGCAATAGCTATTCAGACTGCATTCATCATAATACTTGGTAGTGTATGTCCTTCCCTAGTCTATGGGCTTGTGAGTGTTCTGCTCATACTGAATGTTATCATTTTTGCTGGTATTACAGAAAAAAAATTGAAATGTAGGCAGTTGTCAATGACACAAACATCTTCTGTCTTTTCCACTGTCTGCTTCTTGAAAACAGTCAGTTCTGCATGTATAATCTGAAACAAGGGAATTTAACCCTGTGACTCCCGCTTTAACTCAGCAGAAGTTATGTAGGTAATTCTTCTTTTGAGGGCACAGTATTAAGTAAGCATTAGTCACATAGTTCCCTTGGCTTTATTGCAACTGCTTCTGCAACTTCTTACTCATGAGATACAGGATTTAGAATCAAATTGTTAATATTCTGGAAAATTAAAATTTTAGTAGTTTAAAGTATAGTGCTAACCATTATTTAACCATCTGGATACAGGGTGCCAATTTATCTATGTAGTGGTTCCTGATCAAAATCACTTTGTACCTAGCACTTAACAAATACAGGGAGTATTATGAACACAAAGCGAATGGCTTTGGTGATTTTGATCTCCAGAGAAGATCTCCTTGGCATAAGATAGCTCTTGTAACCAGATGGAAGTATTTTACATCCTACTCATTTTGAACTCCCAGTTCACACCCTGATGATCTGTACACTCTGTGCTGAGGTCTGATTGATTATACCAGGATTAATTGGGTTTTACTCTTCTGAAAACGTTGCAGGTATGCCAGATGTGAGAAAAGTTGTGTTTGACCCTGTCTGTTTCATTGTCTACTCCATTTCCCTACCAAATCAGAATTGTATAGGGGCAGGTACTAGTATTGTCTTCAGGAATCTTTATTATAGACAGCTGTCAATGGCAGATGAATGCTTTTCCTGTGCCTCTCCTTTCAGCCAAGGAGATGAGGATAATAGTGAGGATTTATCTTGTTGTATGAGTATACTGACACAGAATTATAACATCTGTATATGGGCCACTGACAGTCCCTATGTCTCCTAGTATATTCTATTTTCTCTAGGCCAAATTTATTGCTCTCATAATTAAGTCCTATCCTGAGAACTTAATGGAGTTGCAGGTTCTGAAAGTAGCAGGAAATACAGCTCCTTGCCAGGAGCTTGTGCAGTGTCTGCTCCAGTCTGCCCAGGGTGTAATTCCACACGTTCTAATTGAAGGGTGGGCAACAGAGGACATGGCTTCAGAAGAAACTCAGAATTGATAATTTTTATCGTTTGTTCCATCTCATGTTAGGAATGCCTGAGTGGCCTTTTGTTCTCGGTGAGTCTTACACCCCTAGTTGCTAAATGGGATCACGTTAATCATGGATGACACCAAGAAATAACAGGCTTAATTGCTTCCAGGTAGAGGCGGATCAGGCACAAGGTGAAGCTTTCCAGTGGTGAGGGCAGTGAAGCATTGGGGTTGATTGCCTGGGGAGCTTCTGTGATTTCCATTTCTGGAGGATTTGGAGAACTTGCAGGGAATGAACTCACCTGCTAGGAATGATTGAACCATGATGATTCCTGCCTTGGGGTTGGGGCATGTACTAAATCACCTCCTAAGGTCTGTTCCAGGCCAGTTTTTTGCAATTCTGTAAGTCAGTGGTGAGTTGACACTGCTCTGAAATGGCAGAATAAATACAAGCCGTCTTATTCTTTGCCTGGTACACTAAAAATTCTGCTGCTCTGTAGGTTTTTATGTTTCTTATCCTCCTTCAACCTCAGAGTCTTCAAGTAGGAGCCAAGTTCACTATTTCTTACCCAGCAAACATGTTAGTGCATAACCTCAGTAATTAATTTGGTTCAAAATTAGTATATTTTTTAAAAAGGTAAAGGATTCTTTAACGTATCATATACCTCAAAGTGAGTCTGGCTGTGATAGATCCTAATGAATTTTGAGTATATATAGTGTTACATTGATTCTAATTGAAATGGAAACCATTTAATTCATGTTTTTTAAAGCAAAATATCTACTATTTCAGATTGTAGCCATTTTTTCACCTTAGGTAGTTCATTTTCATTAACCAGTTGGGTGTCTTAGGAATTAGATAAAAAGATGAAAATAGCCTTCAGTTTTGTCTGTTGTCTCTTCTGAGAACAGAAAGGTATTTTTCCAGAGTCGACTCAAGTAAATAGAAACACTCTCATCCTTATAATAGGTTTTGGATCAGGTCCATATGTAAGGATAGTCCCTTACCCCTTTTTCCCCCATACTCTTGAATCCAATATATGATGTATTTAATCCTGGCAGTATTCTTTATCTCTATAAGTCCTTTTAATTCTCTGTAAGAAAATGTTCTGTGATGTGGCTACCTGATTTTATTGAAACTCACATGTCAGGAAAAAAAAAATACTGCCTTCCCTGTCAAAACTGACAGTAATTACAAGGCCAAATATATTGCTGTGATTGACTTGTAAAACCAAATCTGTAATATTTCAAGTTTGTGAGTTGGCTTGTGCAGCTCTCAGGAAATATAACCCAGGATTTTCTTTGCAAACTGACATCTCTTTATCAATTTCTTTTATCATCTTTGTTTTTATTTGTGAGAGCAGGGAGCATACAGTGTTTATATGGAATGGTCTGGATGGCATTTAATGAGTCGGCTTCTGGGGTAAAGTAGCTAAAGGAAAGCCAGGAAGGTTTAAGCAACGGTACCTTTTATGTGCTCCTCTTTATGCATAATCTTTCAGCAATAAATACTGCATATTGATTTCTTAATTGTAATGGAAACATACTTGGACAGGAACAACATTATAGCCTATTTGCTGCCTTAATTTTTAAAGACATTTTAAATTTTAAAATGGATACTGCACTAAATACAGGACAGTGCTCTTAACTTGATGTAGAAGCACTTGCTTGTCAAGGCTGTGTTGCTGAGAGCTCTTTCCATTTCAGCTGCCTTCCTTTCTCTTACCTTTATAAAACCAGAAGAATCTGTAGTTGGTGTTTAGCCACTCTTAGCATGTGTAAAATTCACTCCAGATCAGACAAATCACTTTAAACTGGCTAGTGAAGGAGCTCCCAAATAGGTTTTTGCAAAAAATAAGTATAAAAGTTTCACTTGTTTATTTGCCTGTGAAAAAAGAAAATCAAGCATGCAATAGCTTCCAGGTTAATAATGAACATTTCTGAGGACTTGTAGTAAAAAATGATCTTTCTTTGGCTGAAGGAATAAAAAAAAGCACACCTATACATCAAATAAATGTATAAACCAAATACTGGCTTAAAGACTTCTTTAAGGTGGACTAACAGCACTGCCTGAAAAATAAAGTAAAAAGAGGAAGATACATCTTAAATATCATATAGTCATTTAGCTGGAGTGCAAAAAATAAATACAAGTGTCAAAGCGATATATATTAACAGCCACAAAGAGACACTTGGAAGTGGCATCTACAATGTTGTGTATTGTTTCGAATGTACAATACCAGATTATTTCGGAACAGAAAAGATGAAGTTGCCATTGCAGGAGAAAATATTCTCCATTTTACTTCATCATTTCCAGTCTGCTGGGTGTTTGGATGGTATTGCTGTTGGGGTTTTAATTTTTCTTTTTTTCTTTCTCTTTTTTATTTTTTTTTTCTTTCAAAATTATTTTCTATTTTATTCTAAATCCAAACCAGTGAAGCAAAGCCAGGGAAGTAATAATTTCTTTGAATCTTAATACAGTCTGTCTTCTTAATGAGCCTACTGCACTGCCCTGAAAACAGCCCTTTACAAATAAACATGCTGGAAGTGATTTAGCCACAATGTCCAGACTGTGTAAACATCTAATTATTACAATAAAATTGTCAATAAATATACATTACTGCTCCCTTTTCAAACGTTAACCAACTTTCTCTTTGCTTGATAAAAAGGTATAAATTGTATTTTTATGTCTCGGCGGGTTTTGTTTTCATTACCCTGCTTGCTGCTCTCCAGACAAAAGAACGCAGACTAATGTCTGAGTTATTCCTGGATGGTGAAAACTCCTACAGTTGTTTATTAACATAAAGTGCAATGTTTCCTTTCACAGCAAAATGAACTCCAAGCTCTCACAATCTGATGTTTAGTCACAGCATCTTCCCCCCCACCAAAATCCAAAGCTGTAAAATCTCTTATTGCAGTGGCTGTAACTGTGGGATAGGCACACCATAGAAGCACACTTATTAGAGGCAGG
>CM063284.1:33571446-33661446 GCA_032173965.1 Sitta carolinensis | reverse complement strand
TTTGTGGCTGCAAGGTCTGCGGGATGGTGGCAGCTGCCAGCCCCTTGCACATCATTTGCAGCTTGCTGTTTCTGGCCAGTGTTTGTTATTGTGAAAGAGTGACGCTGCTGTAACTCATCCCTAAGTCTCACCTCGTGGGTGTTGGAAGAGCAGTGGGTAGGTGCTGGTGCACACCGAGGCGTCCCCACGGGTGTGTGCCCACCTGCGCTACCTGCGAAGGGCTTGTCCCCGCCTTGGCTCGCCCCGGCGTGACTGACGGTAATTAGATTTCAGCTGCCTTCCGATGCAGAAAACCACGCCACCACAGCATGGCCAGCCCTGCCTCCGCAGTGGTGCCTCTGCAAGGCTATCGATTCCACACTTGTACGTTTTTAAAAGGTCATGGCAATAATTCCGCCTGAATTGTACTAAGTGAAAATAGTTTGCTGAGGTAACATGGTTCCTGCTTGCTTCCAGATAAACAAAAGCCAGGGTTTTTTTGTTATTGGTTTTAGCATATTTTAATTACATCTATTTGCCTCTCACATCATATCAATGAATTCTTTGTGAAGTTGTAGGGCGAGTGACCTTCAACATTGTATGACTCTTGGTTCTGTGCAGAGATATTTTATTTTTCTTTATGTAAGATGTGCTGGAAGTGCTTATCATAATATGGTGCTCAAATTAAAAATTAAAAGCATAAGATTAAAAATTACCTTTTCCCCCTAGTCCTGTCATATATCTGTCCATTTTAATACGACAAACATATCTACAGCTCTATGACTATGGTAATAAATGTGCTTATTTTTGTAAAATATCATTGTAGTTGCACAAACAGGCTTCCCTGGCTTGACTGGGAACAGATTGTACCCAACAATTCGTTTGACTAACAGGCTATATAATGCAATGAGTTAACTTATTAGGATACATAGCTACTGCAGCCCAACTGCCCTAGAAAGATGACAGAAAGCTATGGATGCTATGGCATAAATTATTTCAATAGCTGTGCTCCAATTAGTGGCTTTGTATTCTGTCTGGTTTATGAGACTTAAAACCAGGGCTAAACTCAAGAAGGAGAAAGAGGAGGTAAGATTTTGTACATGGATCCTTCCTATCTTCTTATAGTGTTTTTTATTCCTATACTTCCTTTGTTTTAAATTATTTTACTCTGTCAATCGTGTACATCAAGAGAGATCTTAGACTTTCTACCGGCACAGCTTTATGCCTCCACATGGATTCACTGAAGGATAGAACTGAATGTTCCCACCCTACAGCATGGGTTTTGCCAGGGACATGTCCTCTGTATGAGAGTACATAGCAAAAGATTTTCCCCCAAATCATCTTTAGCCTTAACGGTGACATATGCAGAGATGGAAGCTTAAATGTACTATGTTCCCATGTGCATCTACTCGGTCCCACTACAGTTGCCATAATTCACTCCACAATTGATTGCTAATTTACTTTAATACACATGTCTGGACCTGATAAATAGTGAGAAAGTAAGTATGTGATAGGCTATCCAACCTTCTTCATATAGATGAAGAAATACTACAGAGCTGAAATCCACTTGTGCTCCCTGAACACAGTGCTGTATTCTGTTTTTTTCTATTCATAGTGTTGTAAATTTGTCAGCCTAATGGGACACTTGGTAAGATGTTTTCCTTTTAAAGTGCTTAATGGAAGTAGGTATTACATTGATCCAAAATCTAGTCTAACATTTCATATAGTGGGATCTGGAATCGTGTAGTTAGCTGCATAGCAGTTAAGTGGTCTTTCATTCTTCTCTTTTTTTTTAGACTGAATTTTGCCAACCTGATTTAAGCTTACTGCTTAAATCTGGAATAAAAGCAGTATGCAGTTTGTCCATCAAGTTCCAAAGTCAATTGTATTTTCATACAGTGTAAACACGAGTGGATGTGGAAAGTAGGCAGAACACACAGCCAAACTTTTATCTGCTTTTTCTATTTCCCTGAAGTGGAAGGGCTGTGGCAATGGGAATGAAATAGCTGCACTAGGATAGACTCAAGGGCTCTCAGGCCAGTAACATGTTTTTTGACAAGTGAGACACTAACAGAATGAGATCCATGCAGATATCTGGTGATTTTTCCCTAAAATATTCCCTGGCAGTCACTAATTTTCAGGTCAAGTGCTTCTTAAGAAGAAGCAATGACTCTATATTTAGTACCACTGATGGATTTTTCTGCCCTGGAAGGATAAAGTGAATTCAGTTAGTATGACGGGTGGGAAACTTTGGAAACAGTTCACAATGTGAACATTCATGATCAATCTTATGAGCTCTTGAATGTTGGAGGTTTGAGTCAAACAAGACTAATACTAGGTTTGGTTTGGCCACAGCCATACACCAGTCAGAAAAGTTTGTGTTTAAAGGCCAAGAGCCAGGTGGGTACCAAAATGCCTAGTCAATAAAAACCCATCTCTGAGAGAAGTGTGGAAATAGGCGAGGTGCATTTTTCAGACTTTGAAATATGCCTTTTCTGAACTGAATTGTGATGTGATGAACATCTGCCTTGCATATAAACCTGGTTAAGACACCAGGTTGGCATTTTTGCTGCTGCTGAAATAAGGGTTAGCTCTGATTTCTCCAGCCTCACAGTGCTGTTTAGGAAAAGTACCATTTCCCCTAGAACTGTTTAAAGCAGTAAAACTGAAATACTCTGGGAAATGCTGAGTTAGGGGACAACGGCACAAGATGAAGACTTGAATATCAGTAAACTTGAGGACCTTTCAAGGCACCCATAAAATGCCCTCCACAGAACAAACTCCTTGAGAGTGCAGAGAGTCACAGGAACCCCCCTGAGTCATGAAACGGTTTTAAAGAGCTTTTTGTTACCACATGTGGTCATGTCCCACCTACAAGCCCAGGATGGACAGTATGGAGCTCAGACAATGTACCCACAGCCCTGAACACATTGATTTGTGCCGCTGCAGCTCAGTGCTTATAGCCCAGGCTTTTCACTGCCCTTTTGTGTTATATCCAGGTACTAGGTTTCCTCTGAGAAGAATTGCATTTATTTCAACAAAAGCTATCAATCTGTGACATTGTTTATAATGGGAAGAAAAAGTCAACATCAGAAATCTTTCCTGTACCATGTATTACCTTTGAGATTTATCACAGCTTGCATTTCTCCGAGGGTTGACAGTAAGATGACAGAATAAGCTGGTTTGATTTTTTTTTTTTTTTGGTGTTTTTGTTTGTTTATTGGTTCCCTGTATATGAAAAGGCTCTATAAATAATAATTGCCCATACAGGCCAGTACAATAATTAAAGACACTTAACCTGCTTGCTATAACCATCTTTTAAAGTTGTGTTTTCCTCCCTGGGTAATAGAGGGGCACTGGTACTGCTGGAAGAAAGAAGTCAGAAGTTTAGAGCGTGCTGGTTGTGTACTTAGTGAACTTCTGCTGCAGGGAAATGTCAAGGTCAGAACATGATTGAAGAACCTTCTTCCTCTCTTGAAGTCGCTGTTCCTGTATGATATTGTTTTCTACTGTAGAAGGTTCTCTTAAAAATGAGGTTGAGATCCCTAAAGAAATTGCTTCAATCAGCAACAGTGCTTAATGACTGTTAATGGGAAGTGAAGATAGGATAGTAAGTGTTACTTTGATTAATAAGAGAACTGCAGAGAATTTAAATTGTGCCACTGATGGATTATTTTCTTCAAGCTTGATAAGCGCTTCTCATTTGTTCTTAAATTTGGTCAATACTGTTAAAGACAGCAAAATGAAGCATAATTAATTCTATTACTGCTACTCAGACCCAGAGTTACTGGGAAACAGATTGTGATGCAGACAACAATGTTAGGTAACACTTTTGACAGGTTTATCATATAGGGACCTGTCAACCCACAAAACTAAAGAACATTTTCACCTCCATGGTTAGAAACTGCCCAGCACCAGCTGCCTTTCTTAGTGTCAGTCTCTTTGACTCGGCCACAAAAATATTTGCAGGAGAGAAAGCAGATGATTCTGAAGTATACAGACAAAGCAACAGCTCCAGTTACTCCCTCACCTGATACATGGGGATAATGTTGTTGAATTTTGGGTGTTTCACTACAGACACTGAGTTTGCAGTAGTAGCACTTACAAATGAAGCTGGGATTTTTTGAGTTCACTACTGCAGTATTAAGCCCTGTGAAAATTTAAGATATTAGAAGACTTTGGAGTGAAGGGTGAGATGATTTTTTCTACTCCAAGATAATATAACATTCTATTTGCAGACCCTGTGTCTTTTGAAATTAACCCCTCCATATGCTATTAGAATCCAGTGACTGAGACATAATCCCAATACTATTTTCCCAAAGATGCTTTTTGTTCCATAATCATGTGTGTTTCTTATCAGTCTTGAAGTCCAGAATTGTTATACACTATGGATTCATATGGCTTGTTTAATAAATAATGACATTAGAGCAGCACCTAAACACTGCAGCTAGGCCCCTAGCTATGTTAGAGATTGGCAACATTATAATCTTCCCTCAGAAAAGGTCTCACACGTCCTGAAGGGAGGCTTTCCTTCCCTTGGAGCAGCAAGAGAGCTGCAGAGGTCTCTCTGAAGTCACGAGCGTTTGCGCATCCCTTAGCACAGTGGGATGTGATCCTACTGAGGCGGGAAAATGTTGATCATAGCTCTTTAATGAGAAGGTGGCATGGAATATGTGCTGGTGTTCATTTAAGTTATCATTATGCAGGATACCTATTTGCATGATACAATGAGCAGGGAAGATATACTGAGAAAGGCAGTTTATTCAGAGACCTTTGTGTCACTTCTGAAATCAGATTTTAGCAAAAGGTGAACAACAGCTCATCCATTCTGCGGTCGCAGAAGAAATCTGAGCTGTGTGCAAAGGAATAGGGAAAATGTTCCGTGCTTTCATTAGCAGTAGCTGCAATTACCGCTTAATTTAACAGACTCTGCCTACTTCAAAGTCCATGCTTCTCCAGTCCTGACTGCAGAAAGTCATTGTGTGAGTTATTTCAAATTAATTTGAAACCAGAGTGTGTTGGCTAATAGTATAGTTATAAAATCAGTGAAAGTCTAATTCTGTTATTAAAAATGTAAAGCTTATGTATTATGAATAAAGAGTTCATTCTCTTCCAAGGATATTCCATAAACATAATTTCTAAAAGTATTGCAAACACAGAAAATGTATTTCAGGCATGAATTTAGGGGCAATGATCTGTACTCTGGAGTGAAAAAAACCCATTAAAAGCCTAGGGTGGAAGGTCATGTTTAAAACTTAGAAGCAGAGAACAAAAACCAGTGACAATTCCTTTGCCTCTGAAAGCCCCTGTTTATAGCTCTGCTGACATTTTGTGCAGCAAAGGGAGCAACTGGAACATCTTTCATTCACTTGACTTGTTTGCAAATGCTTGAGGGTGGCTCATAGGGAATGTGGTGGCCTGACTGAATCATTTCTTCATTGATACTTTTTTTGCAGATAACCAGGCTAAACATTGACCCTAATGACCAGAAACCCTTTATTTCTACAGGGTAGAATGTCAAGGGTGTCATAATCCTGGTGAGTAAAGTGATGGCACCCAGCATATAAAAAATAGCTGTGTCAGAGTACTGATGGTCTTTGTTCTTAAGGCAGCTGCAGAGTGGTGTGTGTGCGTACCCAGTACACACGATGCATTACACAGGTTTTAAGGAGAGCACAATTAGTTCCAACCAGAAGCCTTGTGTGCATCATTCCTCTTTTTACAGAGGACCATTTGTCTAGATGGGCCGACAAGTTTTTGAAAGATAACAGCTGGCATCATATATTGCCTCTAATGCACCAAAGACAAAGAAACTTTGAATTTTGTGTATAATCTGTTGAACTAACCAGTGATTTGAGGCCAAATAAACCTTTCTCCTTTTCAAATTTTTCTGTTATTCCATTTTAGTATCTGTCATCTTGATACAAATCCCCACACATGCCTGTAAGTGTATGTATTTGTTTGTTGCCTCTGTTTTGTTTACAATGGAAATTATGCTGGATAACTTGTTTGCAAAGATGATTCATGGTGGAAGAAAAATAAGTCTTATACTCCCCTTTACAACAACTGTCCTCCAGAATTAAGGGAGGGTATTTGAAGGATTGTGGTGCTGTAAATGTACTTTTCTGAAGGTACTATAATAGTGTCTGGTTTGTCATAAGCTAAGCTAAGACTTCAGTAATGAAAGAGAGCATCACATGTAGAGAGAGCCCTGATTAAGAGAGGAGTACTGTTTGTTACAGTTATGTGGGTACTTGACTATCATATAAGTTTATTAAATCATATAAAATTTCAATTTACACCACAGTATTCTATGAAATATGGAGCACACAAAGCTAATAAGTATGCCATTTTATTTCATATATGAATTGTGTTGGTTGTGTTAAAGCTGCCATTTTCAGTAGGAAGATTATTTATGCTAGAATAGTAATTTCCTGTCTCACAGTTAAATTTTGTGGAAGTTAATTACAGATTGAAATAAAATGAATATGGTATAAAAGCTAGTAAAATGCCAATATAGTGTTATATATTGTTAGGATTGAGAGGATATATTTGAGTCTCTGTTCATTGTGAACATAATTTTTTGGAAACAGAGTGACACTGTCCTGATCTAGTGTGTCTGGGCTTTGTTCTGTTGCAGGGACATGGAGTTACTTGTTTTTAGGCCTTGTTTTCTATCATCCTTCTAATGTGCATAATGGATTATAGTGGATTCCATAATGTTTGCAAACAAAAGATGAAAAGTTGGTCAAAGTTCATTTTTCCCATTGGTATAACATCTGAGTATTTGTGCTTTTCTAAGTGTTCTCTGTTCAATGAGGCTGATGGTATCCCCGTTTATTTTCTGTTGTTTTACCCTACCTATTCTTTAGGAGATCATAACTTATTTCTTCTTAGCATATCAAAAAACACTCAGGACATGCCTGAAGCTTGTGCTATTCTAACAGTATTACAAATTGCTCAGTGGGTCATTTCTTTTTTGTGGACTTACACTTCTAGACTTTGCATCCTGAGGAAGAAAATATCTTTATTTCTTCTTTGCCAGGTGACCAATCTGAGTTTCAGCTTTTCCTATCTGCTGCTTCCTGGCTTCTGTTTTCATTGTATTTTACCATCGTACACCAGACTGGGCAGGAACATCCCGTTACAGCAGGGAGTGAGGTGAATGGTACTGTCCTGCAAACACATAGTCAAGAACTAAGAAAGGAGTAAAGCATCCTCTTTTGCATAAAAATGAGTTAAAATAAACAGAAAGGGTGACAGTTCATGCAAGGCATGTTCAGAAACACTGTTTTGAGATTGGGGAAAGCTGGACTGGACTGGGATGGAGGAAGTCTCAGACATGATTTTCATTACTTCAATTGCTTTCAGCAGAGTTCTGGCATCTGTTGGAGCTCTGGCCCCACATGGGATGACAGAGAAGAAAAAGCCATGAAGAAAATATGGTCAAAATTTCAAGAGCAGTTAGGTGGTTTTGCTGTCACACTGTATGAATTCAGCAGGTGGGAGAAATTACAGAGCAGCAGAAGTTTCTCTCCCCATCCGGTTGTCCTACGTGTGCAGCCCTCTCCTGCTGGTCCTTTCTTTTGCCTGTTCTGGCAGCACCATCACTTATTTGTAGGGAAACTGGGACTTTGTGTCAGAGCTCTGGAAGATTTTACAGCCCCCTAAGTCCTGCAGACATCCAGAGTACAAGTCATCATTGCGATCAGCAGGAAGCAAACTAAGAGGGAACAGAAATCCCTGTCATTTGGGTGTTGCATAGTCACTCTTGGCTGGAGAGATAATTTGCTTGCTGCTTTATCACCAGTCCTGCCCTTAGCTGTGTGTCATCTTCACAGGCACGTTGTAAGGCACTCAAACCTTGTAAAGCTTTTGAACTGATGAGGGTGCAGTGGAACAGCTTGGGGTACATCACACAGTTTCCAAAGGGCTCTAGCCTGTCGTTTATGGTTTGTGCTTCATAAAGAATATCTCCTTTTGTGCAGCCTGGCCACCATTTTGGAGCAGGCTTGAGAATGTTATCACAATTGGCTTGCTAGGTGAAAGGCTTTTCTATTTAGCTTTTAATAGAGCAAAAGTGACTCTAAATTTGTTAATATTCTTTAGGTTATATAGGACAAATTACAGATAAGTGAATAAGTAATGAAATTTGTAATGAGAATTTCTCAAGTATGAAATGTTGGCGCAAATTAATTGCGGGATTTTACAGCTATTATAGTTTATATCATAAATGCAAAAATGACTAGGGCTTTTTAATTACAGCAGGAACACACTAAATTTTTATGGAGTGCCATTTTGTTAAAGAGGTACTTTAAGCATTAAGAGCAAATGCCATTCGTAACAGTGAGTCCAGATATCTGTGCCACATCAAATAAATATGTTATTACTATGAAATTGTTCCTCAGATACTGTAACTGAGACAAAGACTAATGAGGAGCCTCTTTGCACACCTTCACTTTACCGTGCCTTTTTCTGCTGGTCATTCTTTTTCTTAATTACTGTGTGTTTGCAAAGGGTCAGAGCAAATCCCTTGGAAAAATATACAGGGCTTTTTAAGTTACCCCTCAAAGCAGCACTGTGAATAGTAAAATGTTGGTGTCTCAGTAGAAGTTAATATTGTGGAGGGGAGGAGGGAGGATGGCTGGATGCTAATTCTTATTAAATATTTGATGTGCAGAGAAATCTAATACAGTGGAAACTCAAAGAAATCTCATTACTTGGTGGAATACATTGCATACTAAGATAAAGATGACTCAGACTTGAAAACTAGGCAGATTTAGAAAGGAAGCACATCTGAAGCAATGTCCTGCTGTTCTTTTCCATTTAAATAAGAAATCTACATATCGTCTGCTACCTTGCTTATCTACACCATTCTTAGAGCCAAGAATGTGTTTTTAAAATGTCATTGCATGCTATATTCCTCCCTGGTGATGTTTTAAGCTTTCTGCCTCCTCTTTTCACACTGCTGCTCTCACAGCTGGCTGGCTGGACAGCAGTAGGTGCCACAGATACTCCTCTGCTTGCACGTAGCTCTGAGGGTCCCCCTGAGCTTCTCCTTCCCCAGCCAATAAATATGTTCCACTCTGAGGCTGATGGTTTTGCTTAAGCACGTGAGACTGCAAACTCACATCCTTTTTCAGTGCCTCTTCAAACACACACCGTGTCACAGACTGCTTCCCCAGTTAAGGTCTCTAATCCATCACTCACAATTCCTTAAGGGGATTAATTAATTTTAAAAATGGTTGTGTTTCTAGGTATGCTAAATGTCCTCCCTCAAGGACAAATGCTCATCTCTTCATTTGCACATCTTTCTTGATTTGTCTTATTGGAGTGGCCAGTATTATGCCTTCTATTATACAATCCCAAACCCATGCTTGGGAGAAATTGTAAATGAGCTGATCATCAGAGAACTTGCTCATAATTAGCTGGTACCCTTTTCCTGAAGGTGAGCCCCACTGGAGTGGACATGGCATGCAAGTATGCTGCTGTCACATTCAGGGGTTGGTAGGAAAATTTGAGAAAACATGCTCTGACAAGGCACTGAGCTGGCACTTAGGCATGCTGGATTCCACCTTAAACTCTGGCACTGGTTGCACTAATGTGCCCTTTGTGACTTCATAACTCGTTTTATTGTCTACAGATTTCTAATGTGATTTGCTTTGTTATCCACATCCCAAAACTGTGATAGAAACACTGACATAATGACTGGCAGTGAATGTGCTCCTGTCCCTGAGACATGTTCAGAAGGAAGTTCTCTCCCATGTCTGGATAACCATATTGCTCCCTCAGTGCTTTTTGGTTGCAGGCTGGCAACTCTTGATTGCAGCTGAAAAACATTGCCTTTGCCAGATCAAGGCTTTGACCTGAGTTTTAACTCATCCTTCTGTCTTCTAGGCTGAGAAATCTATCACCAAGGAAGTACAAACAAGTCCCACTTTTGTATTTGAAAGCTTCAGCACTCCCACTGGGATGGGAAGCTGAGATAAATTTATACAAGTTTAACTTGGTGAAAATAGGGCAAGAAAATCTACCCTGGGAAGAAGAAGTGAACATCTATGGCCTAAGCCTCACAGAGTTACAGGGACTGTATGGTCACTTTTGACAGAGAGGAGTATTCCTATGCCTCTAGGATTGCTAGCACATCCAATCACCCAGGTGTTCTTCAGTTGTCTGCTGGTGCTCTGGCCTGACCAGTTGCCCTGGGGATGCACAGCCAGTATTTGTTCCAGCTGATCCTTGTCCTACCCCCCATTTCCGTGAATTGTGCAGGAGCTACAGTCTCTGTTAACTCCTGCATCCTATTTCCACAATGTGGATGGGATAACGCTGCCCCTTCCATTTCTGCTGCCTTATCAATCTCAGTCCTGCATTCTTCTTTCAAGGCCCGGTGACAAACTCCCAAACTTGCTTGTTTTGTGCTTATGAGAACAACTCAAGATTATTTAATTCACACCCTAAAGTTATTTGTCTGGAAGGTTTTTTTCTTCAATATGTCATTGTTTCCCCATAACCATTCTTCACATTCTCTCTTTGTTACTGGTTCCTTAATTGCAACCCCCCGCCCCCCAAAAAAACCCAACAAAAAAAACCCAAACCAAAAACCCAAACCCAAAACCCCCCCCAAAACCTCCAAAATGACATCAAGTGTTGATTATCTCAGTAATAGGGTGTAAAGAAAGGCTGGGGTGTAAAGAAGGGCTGAAGTTGGTGGAGGGATGACCAGTGCCTCTGACTGAATGTGGGCTGGGCTGGCTGTACTCACCAGCCAGTCAGGTTGTACCTGCTTCAAATAAGTCCTATGAAACTTCTCTGCTCTTTTCTGCAGTGTGAGACGTGATATGACAATACAGTAAGATCCTGCAAAAACAGGGCTCAGATTAATCTAGCTGAGTAAGATAAAGAAGCTAAGCAGTAGGAGAACAACTAAACAAAAGTCACACCAAAATTACATTTGTGTATGCACTTACCATTGCTGGAAAAATGTACCTCATCAGACAACTCCTGAAGGATCTTGCTCCTCTCCATATGGGTACAAGAAAAAAATACATGTTCTTGCAAATTACATTAAAATAGGAAGAAGAGATGTTTGCTGAAATGCTCTCATTGTAAATGAAGGGCTTTATGTTTATACAAAAACCACTCTTGGAAAAAAGTAATTTTGCTAATGAGATATTCCCATGTCTCATGGGGAGCTTTTTATTGCTAAGGCACCGTTTCAGATCCAGCACAGAGCTACAATAAAATGCAATAGCAACTATCTCAAAGGAGTTAATGGCTGAGCTAGCTCTCCAGAAGCAGAGTCTGTACAGCCCACCCACCACATAAGGTGACAGGATGCACAGTGTCAAAATGACCAGTGGTGCTGCATGAGCAGCTCAGATCACAAGAAGTGAGACCTCAGTGCTCACCCACAGAAATCAGGTGCTATTACTGGAAGTCCAGGGTGTTATGCACATATCTCTGCTTTTGTATCTGAAGTGGCTACCAGACTTGCTGCTAATGAGGGAGCTGACACATCCCAGAGGCCTCTAATTGCCAATAGATTTTCCTCAAGAGTTGTGGGATCACCCAGCTAGTTAAAACAGACTAGATGGCCTACCATGTACCAGAGCCATCAGAGGTACAGTGGATGGCTCTGCTGACTTGCAGATGTGTCGTGATGAATGTGAGAGGGTTTTAGTACAGCAATCCTAATCTCAAACTGACTTGGTTTCCTTGCTTTGGCTACCTTTGCTAACACGAAGCCTTGAAACTTTAACCAGAGGTGTTTGGTCAAAATGATCCCTTTCCCTGGCTAAACTTGACTGGCCACACCAGAGAAGTTAAGGACCAAGTAAGTTTGGCCATTTAGCAGTTGAGTTCCACGACAGCTTTCCAGTATATTGAGAAGGGAAACATTTGTTCTACTGCTGTCTTGCTGAGCTGTTCTGTGGAGAACCCTCTCAACACAGCTGCTGGTGCCTTTCATAGGTACCAATTAAATTTTTATATGATGTTTTATAACCATAAATATACTCTACAGACTTGCACATAATTCCTCTGCTACTTTAACTGCTTTTCAAAGCCCTTTTCAGCAGGCTTATCTTTGTTTGGCTTGTGCTGATTAAAAGGCAAGATATATTTTTAATAGGGTAAGTAGTACCAGAGAGCACACTTCACATAAAAGAAAAAGAAATGCAGTCAAACCTTTGTTATCCAAGTTGAGTTAAAGACATTGAATTAATTCAGCTAACTGAGGTTTCAAATAATTAATGGGATTTTCAGGCTACTGAATACATCAGGGACTCTGAGTTTGTTCTGGGCAAACAGATTTTTTAATGATCAAACCTCTGGTTGCAGGTAAGAAAACAGCAAGTGAGAAGATCCTCTGCAAAAACATTAGAATGCTAAAAATCAGAATTTGAAATTAAAGACTTCTCTAGCAGTGTTTCTGAGACTCAGTGGGCCAAAAATAGCCTGGAAGCAGTCAAAAAAGAGCAGTGCCATCCTTCTGGGGAGACCTCATCCTGATTCTACAAACATGAACGAATAGTTCCACAGAGATGCTGGTTTCTTGTAAAGACTGTTCCACTTTTTTCTTTCTCTTTTTTTTTTTTTTTTTTTTTTTTTTTTTTTCCCTGTGCAGCTTATTCCTCTCCCTGGACTGTTTTTTTCCCCACAAATAACCCTTAATTGTTTGTTTTTTCCTGCAAACAGTGAAGAGAGCCATATTGCACCATAAAAGTAATGTCATGTGGATTCCCATCTCATCAACTCTCCATGACTTCTGAGTCATGCCTGGGTAGTTTTCAAGTGCAACTACAAAATTAGAGGACATTTCACAGGAGTCCTGATGATTTATTGGAAAGAGGGTGCATTTTTCCATATAATATAGGCACTTTTTGATTAAGGGGTTTTGGGGGGATCTCCATTCATTGCTAGAGGTTGGAGGAGATCTGGAGCTGATCGTGACTACCAAGGAGGACACAGACCTGATGCATTGTTTTGGGAAGGGTATAGGATCACCTTTTGCCAGTCTGTAAGTGGAGTGTGGTCACAGCAACTTACCAAGAGACCGCAGTGGCCTGGAAAAGCAAAGATGGTTGTGACAGTAGGAGCAGCTGATGTGTAGAGATGAACTGTATCAGGGTAAGGAAATCATTGGTTCCAAAATGATAAAGTGGTCTTTAATTGTCCATGTCTCAATGCCTAGGGGAGTACTGCCAGGGAAACTAGAACAGACGGAAATGCTGCTGATATTATAATAATGTGCTGCATGTGAAACCACTGCAGAAATAGTTAAGTGATGCCTTTGCCAAGGCCACAGAGTGAAATGTTACTACACCATGGGGTGGATTAAAATATGCATTTTCTCCTAATTGAGCACAGCGGACTCAGCTGGAGGTCCTGTCAGGAGAAGAGGAATAATTTGTCACAGCAAGAAATGTATAACTTGACAGAGCATCTATTAGACAGTACAGTAAAAAATAAAGTGGGACTTGTGCAGCTTTTCCTTATGCTCCAAACTCTTTGGCATAGGCCCCCACGTGCTGTAAATACATTTAGACTCGTTGGCAATGGACCAACCTGGTTGGTCCTACCAGGCTTGCTACGCTCATGGCTATCATATCATGATGACAAGAGGGTTAAAATCCTTCTGGTTAGATTGGGTGGTGCTCAGAAGCCTGAACTTTAGTTCTGGTCACTGTATTTCACCACTTCACAAAATCCCACGCAAATCGTCATGACTCTGGGAGGGTCATCTCCCAGGAATGTGTGGCACAGAAGCAACCTGTCACATCCATCCACGAGACTGTGTGGCAGCTAAAACCAAGTAACTTCTATTCAGGCACCTGCTCTTTATCTCCCTGAAAGGAAGAGCTCTGACTGACAGGGTAATTTATCATTTACCTGATGCACGAAGAAGTCGCCTGAAGGAGCTGAGCCACACACATTACTTTCACACTGGGGGAAACGTATGCCCTGTGTGACATCCAATGTTTTAAAAGTTTCTGTAACCCCAAAAAAGAAATTCTGGGTTCTCTAGGGAGATGTTATTGGGAATATTTGTCACATACCATACCATGTTGTAGTGACACAATGGGCAGCCATTTCCAGCACACATGTAGCAGTGGTAGGAAGAACAAATGGACTGGGAAAAGTCCAGTGACACTGGAAGATAGCAGTGGAGAGATCAATGGATTGCAAAGGATCGCCATGCCTTGCATGAATAGTGCAGATCTCTGCTGCCCACATAATTTGCTTTTCAGTAGGATCACAGAGCTGCTCTCAGCTCTTGGATATTGCCTGAGTAATTCCCGCCCACCATGTTAAGTGGGCCTGTTGCTTTTTGGTGCCTTCACCAACCCTAGCCCCTCGGAGGGTTTGGCATGGAATACTGACTCAGACTTTTCAGGTCATCCCAGATCCTTTCCAGACAAACCAGGCATGCCATGGTGACAGAAGCAGTTCTTAGATGGCATTTGCTGTGGCTACAGGCAGGCATATGATTTTGATCCTTGCACTTGGCCATGAATTTCATATTCCCAGAAGGAAGCCTGAATGCACCCTGTATTCCAGTGACAGCTGCTGTTAAACATTGTTTTGCTTGGTGTGAAAAATAGTTGAGGCCCAAAACTGCTTAAAAAAATTTCCATACTTATTACAGCTGCATTCGGAAATCTGAGTCAAAGCTCTATGCCTCCTTGCTTTAGTCACTGTACAAACACAGTATAAACACCATCCCTGCCCCAAAACACTACAGGGCTCGTGGTCACTCTCAGTGTGTGTGATTCCTTCTGTCTGAACTCGCAGAAGAGTACTGGGATTGTGTTTTGGGAAATTTGTGCTGTCACTTCCTGTTTGCATGATATTTGTTCTGCAAAGGCCAGCTTCAAGTTTTTACTTTTCCTGAGCATCATAGAATTTTTTGGGTTGGAAGGGACATTAAAGATCATCTTGTTTCAACCTCCCTGCAGTGGGAAGGGATACCTCCCATTAAGACTATGTTGCTTAAAGCCCCATCCAACCTGGTCTTGAACATTTCCAGGAATGAGACATCCACAGATCCTCTGGGAAACCTATTCCAATACCTTACCACCCTCACAGTAAAGAATTTCTTTCTAATATCTAATCTAAACCCACCCTCTTTTAGCTTAAAGCCATTACCCTTTGTCCTATCACTACATGCCTTCACTGGGATAATCAATATATTAATTCCTTCACCTTCCTTTACCTGCATTTTTCTTCTCACCCACTTCTGCCAAGTCTACTCTCTCCATGGCTATCTAAGAGCCATTCTGGAATATATATAAAAGCTTATGAGTTTCTGTAGTCAAAATTAGTTTGGTACGGTCACATGGTTTAAGGTGCTGTTGACATCAGGATAAGTAAATGCCCAGACTGGAGATGTGGAACTAAGCACTTCCTCACATGCAATGTCATGCAAAGTAAAACAGATAAGCTTAACTCATTTGCAGTGACATGGGACAGGGTAGGCTCACAGACTGCACAGATCTTTCCAGTGTAAGCTAGCTGCAGTCTGTCTTGAAGTGGATATGCTGCTTTTTGCTGAGCAGATCTTGTAAAAATTTTGTTACATTGGGATTCCTGGAGTAGAGGGCCAGTGAAAAACACCCTAACAGCAATATTTGTATTTGTTTGTCCATGCATTCATTTATTTTGGCACATATTTATTGTGTGTTTCTTTGGGAGGATCTCCCACAGAGAGTCTTACCCATCTGTACTTCTGTCTTGCACTTTTTGAAGTGAAATAAGTTTTTCTTTGCAGATCAGCTCTTTTGTGTGTTTTCTCATCCCTTCTTGTGAGGTAGTATTTGTCCTTCTCCACAATGATTTTCCCCTCTTTTTGTGTGTAGCAAGGATGGAATGGGGTTGCAAATTCGTTGGAATCATTTGTTCCTTTGAGATCAAACCCTTGCTGCTTTCAGATTCTAGAGGCCTTAAGATTTTACCTTTTGTCTTGATGAATATTTTATGTTCAAAATCATAGATCATGGGTCTAGGCCTGTTTTTGTCATTCTGCTTATCTAAGATTGAATCAATTCATGGTCATTTAGACCAAACTTCTATGCTACAAGTAGCTAGCTTGAAGTGTTTTTGTATTTATCAGAACTGTAGCTGATGTGGTGTTGCTCTAAAGCCTGGCAAAAAAAGCACTTGCTCTAGAAATGTGTCACTTTCATGCAAGGATAGTTTGTCCTTCTGTTTTTGGAAGCATTGCTTACTGCATGGTGAATTTGAAATTCTTCTAATGATGTGTTTCCTTAATTTCTGGGAGTAAGATGGTGATCTTCAGCCATGACAAAATCCTGCCATTAAAGTGAGTGGCAGACACAATTTTAATTCCCATAGATTGTCTTTTTCAGGCTTTCCAAAAGTGATTTTTGACTTAGTCTGTTTCTGGGTTTTACTGAAGCAATCAATTCTTATTTCTTTTCAGTCTACTTCATCAGTTAATGAGCATTGCTACCTCAGTGCCTTTTACCTTTTCTTCTTTTTTTTTTTTAAATAATGTATATCTTTCAATGCCTGTGTTTGAGGCAAGATTACTATTGCAATGTGTTTCTCTTGTTCTTGTAATATCCTTTTCTTTTGTTCTGCACCAGAGATTCTCATTCCTATATGTATCTGGTCTTAATGCACAGCATTTCTCTTGATTTTTTCTGTTTTAATCCAGTTTTAAATAGCAAATTTCATTAAATGTATCACACAAACATTTATTCCTCTCTTCAATATTATTCCCGTATTCTCTTGCTGCCTATTCCTTTCCCCTTCCGTGTCCTATTACCCATTACAATAATCTCATTTATCTGACTTTCCTTTTTTGCCTTGCATTAGAATCAGGCATGGAGGCTGAATATCCCAACCCTCTCCCCTTTGTTTCATGTTTAAAGCTTTCATCAGTCATGCAATTGCAATCCTAAGAGTTCTCCACAGGGAGTTCATTCCTGAGAGTAGTTCTCACACTGTGAACCCCTTTCTGGGGTTCATACATCCCACTACCTTGTTCATAGTACTGGCCCACGAGCTTATCCTACCTCTTCAGTCCTGCCTTTGTTCTTTGCCAACTGAAGGACTCCTGTAACTTCATTCATTTCTGCATTTTCACCTGGAAGCCATCCCTGATCAGCTCTGGTGTGCCCACAGCAGTACTATGAAGGACAGCAGGTCAGTTGTCTTTCTTTCTCATCAGGATCTTGTCCAGCCCTACTGCACACCCTTGTGTCTGCTGCCAGTAGCCATTCTCTTGTCTATATTTGATTTTGACCATGGTCTTCCAAATTGCTCTTAATGCAGCTCATGGGTCACAAAGACCTTTCTCTTCATAATGGGTCCAAAAATGCCTACCAAGTCCTGCAGCTTCTCTTTTTTTTTTCTGTACAGTATCCCATGGATCACTTGTGTTCTTTGTTTGACTGCTGCCTCTCTCTCCAGTCTGTTGGGGCTGCTCTCATAATTTTTCTATTTACACTCCTCCCTTTTTCCAGTAGAGCAAACCTGTGTCTCTTTGCTTCTTTATTAACTGATCTTTTCCTCATTTTTTTGATTCCTTGTTCTCACCTTCCACATGCACTATCATCTAATGATCTGTCTTTTGAGTATCTTGCTCGGAACTTGTGTGGTGTCTGACATCTCTTGTTTTTACCAATTGTTTAAACACCCACATGAGATCCACCCACATCTCAATATCCCAATACCTACCTGCCAGAGTTTTGGAAAACTGATTTGTGGTCTCTTTCCCCTAACACAGACCAACACTGCATCCCCTCTCCAGCAAGTAGGAGACATTTACCCACAGAACTGCTGTTATGAAGCCAAGGGCAAAACTGGGCTACTCAGTTGGCAGTGCACTTTAGAGATGTGTTGCTGGGTGGGCTGGTGGGGAGATTCATACACTTTCCCTTTGCTGTTAAATGTTTCAGTGCTAGCAGGAATAAAAAGTAGTAAACGTTTATTTTAGACACTAAATCAAACAAATGTGTTATAGGCACAGTTCAGGAATTAAAAAATCTAGTAATACATCTTGAAAATGTTTTTAAAATATTCCGCTTAGCACCATTCCAGAATATGAATTATTTTATGGATTTGGGTTCCCTTCTGTTATTAACCACATTTGCTTGATTCTAAGAAGCCTAGTTTGATTCCTCTGATCCTATTATCTGTTGCCAGTATCACTACAGTGCATAGTAGAGGAATGAGATCTCATGTCCAAAACTTGAGGTTATTACTTTGGGTAGAAGTAGCAGTGAATCCTGCTGTCATTTGTGTATTTCTACAAAAGTGAAACTAAACACAGAAGAAATACTGACAGAAGACGTGCATGCAAGGGGACAGGTCTACAAAAATAACCCCTCAAAACCAAACTAAATGTTACCACTTTAAGTGACAGTGTCAAAATATTGACACTGTGGTAAATATTACATGCATCTTAAGAAGAATGAGCAAAATGTTGTGCAACTTTTTCCTGTCCCTTTGTTTTTAGTTTCTAGCATTTTAACTTTCCTCCCTCTTTTTCCCTGTCACTTGTACTCTCCTCTTGCAACAATAAGCAGTTTGGTTGTTGGAGACTTGTTTTCTCTTGTCTTTCTAGTTGTGCGTGTGTGTATTTTTAAATGGGTAGTTCTCACTTATGCCACACTTGAATTACACGAAGAAAAGAAATTGTCCTACTTAAAAGAGCACAAAAGGATTTTGCAAGGGAAGTACTTGGAGGGGGATATGTCAAATTAAATAAAGACCATTGTTAAATGCTTTTTTCTCTGGTATAGTTTCAGTTATAAGAAGAATCTAAATTTAGACTGAGCAGTAGGTATGGTTTTATATGGCATATTGTATCAAGTCCTACATTTGAAAGAAAGATTTGCATTGAGGAGCTGGCCTAAAGAGGTTTTAGAAAAATACCAAGAGCTGTGTTTCAGCTCTTGTGTTTGTTCAAGAATATGTTTTCTGTTGTGTTTTGTCATGGTGCTGACCTTTAATGGATGGGAAAGATTACATCAAATGACACCTCTAAGTCAAGCAGCTTTTCCTGGTGCAGTCTGGTAGTGATCCCAAGCCAGCTGAAGTTGATATACAATGGAAAGCTCTTTTTGCACAAGTGAGGACTAGGGTAGCCTGGTCTTGATATACCTACAATAATTACATGGAAAATTCCCACCCTATGTCATTTGCTGTCTATGTCCAGTGATCATCCCAAGACTGAGAACTCTGGAGGTTGCTGCTATTAAAGAGAGCAATTCATGGGATCTGTAATGTTTTAGGCAAGCTGTCTACTCATGCAGAAACCAGCATCACTTGCGCAAAAGGCAAATCAAAAAACAGGAGAGGGCATCTAAGTGCTGGGCCCTGCACCTGAGTCACAACTACCCTCTGCAGTTACAGGCTGGGGGCGGAGTGGCTGTAAAGGGGCCTGATGGAAAAGGGCCTGGCTGGTTGGCAGCACGTGCCCAAGTGCTACGAAGGCCAGTGACATCCTGGCTTGTATCAGAAATAGTGTGGCCAGCAGGACTGTGGAGTCAAAGGCAGAGACAAAGTGCCTTGAGTCCTTGTCTCCAGGGCCACTGTGCTTCATTTTCGTGGGCTGCCTGGGCAGCGAGGGGGCTGCGTGGTCAGAAGGGAGCCATGAAGCTGTGTGGGAGGATGGATTCTCTTTCTGAGCTGTTCTTAGGGACAATCTACATATCATTAAAACTCCTGTGCCATCTGAATGCATAGCGGTACTTTATCAACTAAAACTTTATTTAATCAGTTGATTTAATTATGAGCTAGTTAATTGAAAAATTCATGGTACAAGTTCTGAAGGTCAAAATACTCAGAAGTCCAAAGAAGACTGGAGCATTTGTTTCACTCGAGCTGTGACATGCAGTGCTGAGTTACAGAAATCTGCTCTGATTCAAACTGGCAAACTGATCTTGGGACTAAACAACTGAATTACAAAACAAGAAGACAATTCACTTGCATTCATGAGGTGTGAATGTATCTACTGCCAGCTGTGGTTAGTCAATGATTGATTTATCTGTGTGCTGTGGTTTCCAAAAGATTCAAGTAGTAACTACTCTTGCAGAAATGTCTTTAGCACTGCCCTGTCAACCCTTTTAGCCCTCTCAGGGACATGCCTGAGTCTGAGTAAAGTGCTGGATACTTGATTGGCAGACAGCTGTTCTCCCTGGGAGATGGGAGAGACACGCTGAGGGCAGCAAGAACTTGAGATTCCCACCTCTTGGTCACTGTGTTTCGCTGCTGCAGGAAGGCTTTTTAAGAAGTTGCAGAGGCCAAGTGAAATATCTGGTTAATAATTTGGAAATAATCTGGATTTATGAACCGCTAGGTAGGGCGAACACTGGTTCCCCACCCCAGCAAACACAACAGAGACAGGGACCACTAAGAACTTGCTTGAGATCCCTATTTTGGACTGAAAGTCATGTATATATCTGCTGGATATTTACATGCCTATAAAATACTAAACAGCAAAAAATGTAGTCAAAAGTCAATTAGTTTTGGGCAGCTAAGAGCATCTGAAAATCCCAAAGCTTCAGCACAAGTTCTCTTGTATCAGGATGCTACTGCTTGTCCAAAATGTACAATTAGAGCAGGTTAAGAGCATCATCCTTGTGTTCACATCTCTCCAGGCTTTGTGTTTTCATCCCTTTTTTACTTTTTTATCCCTTTGTTAAATTTGAATCCACCAGCCTGGGTTCATCTGGAAAAAAGTAGAATGGTAAAGAAAATAAGCAAAGGACAAAGCATATGAAAAACAAAGACAAAAAGCTTTCATACATATATAGATAGGTGAACACTAATTTTTGAGAGATGCTGCCTTAAGAAAAGTGAAATGAATAAATAATAACTATATAGTCATTTAATACTGTTAAAGACTGCCTAGCAGACTGTCTTCTGAGACTGCACTTCAGAGACTTCCCCTTTATTGTTGTTTACTGGAAGACTCATTTTTTTCTCTTGTTGTCCTGCACTTACAGCACACAAATCCCCCAGACAGTGAACAGGAATGAGCCACTGCTAGGCTTTCGCTGCTGAGAGATGTGCTGGGAAACCTGAGGGTCTGCAAGAGTGCTCTAAGGACTGGTGTTCTTATCTACTGCTGTGCTATTAGGAGTGTGTAGCTATACTGCGGAACAGCTCGGGGAGGTTTTCCTCTCTTCAGGTTTCCAGTTAGAAGCTGTCATGATGCTTGCACGAATCCAACAAGACTTGGTAGAAATAGTGCTTCTTCCATGTAAAACTTGCACTGAGGTCCAACTGCTGCTTTTGGGGATACTTTTGCCCTTGCGCGCCCAAATTCTTTGCAGAACTCTCTTTGTGTTTCAAACTCATCCCTTAGGAGCTGTAAAAATGAATCAGGACGTTTTTAACATTCCTTTGGGGATTTATGGAAAATCCCCACTCATTTTTTTCAGCAAGGCAAATGCCCCTGGGGCATGGCTGTGCCAAACAATGAGCACAGTCCTGTCAGTAGTGTTCCAGCACCTAACCTATTACAACCCCAAGCAAAGCAGAGACACCTTTAGATACACAGGAGATACAGATTCCAAGCATGGTTCCTAATGTGGGCATTGTGGGATCCCAGGAGAAACACATGAATGCTTCTTTTCTCCCTAAATCATGTAGAACCTCCCCTCAGCATCAAAGGATACTCTATCAGGCAGGCACTGTCTGCAGTTTTGAAAGATTGTTCTTGCAATACTAAAAATGGGAACCTCTGGTCTTTGCTGTGACTTTTCTGAGAATTGGCCTAATGAGGCAGCAGAAAGAAAAAACAGAATAGCAGTAACATAGTGAAATGACTTTCGCATTTTGCTCAGGTTTCCTGTCTCTCATTACAGGCTTTTATGAGAAGTGCAAAACGTGAAAATTCAGAAGGCATTATTTGAAACAATAGTGAGTCTAGGTAATAAGGTACTGTATGCCCGAAAGCAAGAAAAATAATTGTTTTTCAATCTAATGTTGTATTTATCACTCCTGGGATGAACATGCAGCTAATACTGCATATTTCATATGTAAGTTCAAAATATTAATGTGCAACCAAGCAAAGGTTATTTCTCACTCTCCATCTGTTTCTAGTGAGGTTACATTGTTGTTTGTCTGCATTGTGTGGTTGCATTATCTTAATAAATGATTACTTGTGAGATATTATTTCCCTTTAAAACATATGACAGCAAAACAAGTTTTTAATAAAGTGCTTTGAAAAAGCAACAAACTGAAAAGAACCCTGGACAGTAGTTCAAATTGGTAATGAACTGAATATGCCTCTAATTATATTGAATTTACAAGTAATAGGACAAAGCAACATTAGAAATTACTTCTGACTGAAATTCAGTGCCTTAAGGCTGAGAATGTTTCTCTCAAACTTCCAGAGACTGAATAGAATTGCTGTATCAGTATTTGTTTCAAATATCTGTCACTTCAAATCTCAAAATGAAGGACGGTGGGGCTAAACCTTCTTGAAAACAGATACTCCAATAAGTGTGTGACAAAAACTAAGTGTTTTCTCAAGGCAAGATTTATTTTTGGACTTCAGTTCACCCAGTACATGCAACATTTGGTGTAAGTTGATCTGGCTGTATATAGTAGCAGGCTCAGTGCACGATTAAACCCACATTTTTAAACTTGGATTCAGCTGTGTCGATCTAGACGAGGCTCATCACAGGACTCAGTCTCTGTGCCCCATGTCAGCAATTTAAGACTCAATCTTAATCTTTGTATGAAGTCATTTTGTATCAAATGTATAAATAATTAATGTGCTGTGTATGGAAGCACTATCAGATTAATTCCTTTAATAACAAAAATCCATAGCTAAATAGAGGTTGGTCAGCAAAGTGACCTTTTATCTTTTTTTTTTTCTTTTTTTTCAGTGACCTTGAATTAAATCCAGCATTGACCAGAATGACCATTAATCATTTTGATCAGATTGCTGAGAGAATTACCAAGTGAAGGCAGTTGAGTCATCTCAGTTTACTTTCCACAGGGAAGAGGCACTGGGTTTGTATCACACAAACAACACACTATGACCATGATTGGTTTCTGCAGGTCAAGGCTGATAGGTATTTGTGGAGCAGCTTGAACCTTGTCTGTCTGCAGTGCTCTTGAACCTACTGCAGGTAAATAAAGGATTTCTTCTCCCAGCATGAGTAACCTCAGTTTTTTTTTGCCATAAATAGATTTTCAAATGTCTTACAGGTAAAAATATGGGGAAGGGATTTGTTTGCAGGTCGAGCAGAGTAAACAAGGCTGTCTCATAGTTTCCTCTGGAGTTTAAGTGTGTTTGTATACTGCAGAGAATGAAAATACAGGTTTCACTCCTACCTCTATGGCTGCTGCTCCTCAGCTGCTTTTAGCACTGTGTGAATGAAAACACAACAGGAGAGAAAATATTAAAAGACATTTAGAACTTGTCAGACCAGCTATTAGGGTAAGTAACATTCACTATAGCTTCAGCTTCATGGATCAGCTTTCCTGATGAGATCGCAGGAGGCTAATGCAGGAGAGAGGCAGAACCAGAATCCGAGTCAGAAATGGAGAAGTCCATCGTAACAAGGAACAGCAGAGAGTTCCTGACACAGTGAAGCTATGTTCATCAGATATATTTCACTTTTTCCATGCTGAGGACAATATTTTGGCAGTGCTACAGAGGATGAAAAGGATGATATGCACAATTCATCAAAGTCAGTATCTTGATTCTTGTGTGGCATGAATGATAAAAAATTAAAAGTGTTTCCAGGATCTCTCTTTTTGGGACTACAGCTTATTAGTTCAAGCTAGAACGTGCCACTCATGTGAAATCCAAGATTTCTTGTCAAAAAAACCTGCTGACTCAATAGAATGAAAAAATGCTAGCAGGAGTAGGAAAACTGCTGCCCAGGGATCACGCATCTGTGGTAATATTTCCCACAAAGCTTAGGCAGGAAAGCAGTTCTCTTATTACTTCCCAAGAGCTTCCAAACTCTGAATATTACAGCATCTGTTTCATAGGGTTCATCTACAGCAGAAATGAACTGTCACTTTCCTGCTGACATTTCTCCTGTCTTCAAGGCTGCATCCCCCTTTCCCAACATTTCCAGGTGATAAACCTTTGGGCTTGTGCAGTGATGTGGTGATGAATCGGTCTTGTGAGAACAACATGTATGGGGACTGGTTGGTATGATTCATCCTTAGCTTACCAGGTGTCAAGTGTCTGAGCTGTCACCTCATGTTTCACCATACATCTGCATGTTGAGCATTTGTGTAGCACTGGGCACCCACAACTTTAACCCAAACAAAAAGTGGAGTGCTATTGCAAGAAGGATGTGATGGTTGAGTGTGCTGCCTTGTCTAGGAAAATACCCTAAGGAAACTTTATGAGACACACTAGTAGGATCTCTCGAAAATGTTTTCTAACAACAGTCATAGCTCTTTTTAAAAGAAATGTTTATAACGATTGCAGTGTGGGGTTTTTCCCATTATATAAGTACTTTACCTTTCTATAGGCCTATGAATTTTCTTTCTTATTTCAAAATGGAAGCTTTTAAGATCATTTCTGCCTTATCTTCTGATGTTCATCCCATCTTAAAAGGATTTCATCTCATTGTGTCTTGTAAGAACAACTTTTTCTTGTCCACTTTCTTTGCCACCCTGACTGTCACCTCAGCAGCAGTGATAACTCACATTGCGCACCAGCTACAAACATCACTCAAACATACAAAGAGTGTTGTGAGGGAAAAAGAATTCTGGCTGACACCAAATGATTTAAAAGCCATCCCAAATAGCCATGCAATACCTCTGTGTGACCACAGGGCAACTTGTGGTAGGACTGTTTCCCATCTCTGCCAGACTGGGCACAATGGAGACCCAAAATTCTGTAGCTATGTTCTGTCAGTAAAGCCACTTCCTTCTGTTTTCTGAAGCCAAGATGAAATGGAATTGGCACACACAAATCAGACAAAAGACCTGTCAGAGGGGAAGAATGGAGCAGAGTCACAAGTTTCACAAAGTAGGGAGAAGCTGGATAAGTCAGCCTATAGCCCCACTCTGGTAAAAGAGGATGCTCTCTCTGCTCATTGGGTAGCAATGGGTGATGCAGTGCTGGGGATGGGTACCAGGGCTCCAGGCTCCTGCTCTCACAAGGGTCACTGGACCAAGGACTTGAACTTCCTAAAAAAGTGTTCAGGGACCGTAAGAGGTTTGCAGTCCTGAAGACTCCATGGATGTTGGGCCATATTTGTTAGAGGTAAGTGATGGGACAGCACTGACCTAGTCTGTCCCCAGCCTCTTCCTTGGTATATGTAAACACAAAAGGTGCAGGCCCTGGCAGGCTATTAATCACAAACCAAACTGCATCTGACCTGGGTGTGCAGATTCGTGTGGTATACCCTGGGTTTATAGCACCTGTTTCTTTGTGTGAGTGCCACATGCAGGGCAGTGTAACGTTTAGCGTGTTTAGTTATAATGCAGCCAAATTAGTAGCCTGTTTTCTGCTAGCCATTTAATAACAGTCACAAGTGGCCTGAGGAAATCCCCACTTGTACTAAAGACAATTTAACAGACACAGATGTGTTCAGCTACACAGAAACTTCGAAGGAGGCTTTTTCACTAATATGTGCTGCTTGTTGCCTTCGTACTGGCATTTGTTGGTGCTTCCTGCAATGCTTGCTTTAGTCAGGGTCTTGTCTTCATGGGCTGAATGAAGGGTCAGCCAGAGAGAAGGGCTCCCCTTCTTCTACTTCTCGCTAAAATCATTATCCCAGATCAATTTTATATTCCCATATTCCTTTAAGACAGAAATATGTTCTTAGAAAGCATCAGCTGGAGCACCACACTGCCTTTTATAGACAGGGCTATTGCTTCATAATTTGCTATAAATTAGAAGACATTTCAAAAAGTGGATGGAAGCCTAAACAATCATTTTGGTGCGCTTTTTTCTGAGAGTATTGTTTTTAGCTAAATACATTATCTATATTTAAAACATATGAAATGGAGGTATACTTAACGTTCAAAGTGATATATTATAAAGATAGAAGAAGGTGAACTCTTGATATATTACAAGCCTTTCCTACCATGAAATAACTATTGCCTATTATTTTACTCCTGACATTTTTATTTTTAGGGGAATTTCAGTTGATTTGTGTTGCTGACACCACTGATATGTTGTTTCCAGTGACCTTACATCCAAAATCAGTAGGGTGTGACATTTGATGGCCCAGATAAAAAACATTAATAGTAGAAGAGAGGGCTTATTTTCCTGCTCATAAATTAAGTTTAAATAACGCAGAATTTATTTTTAACTCTCCAGTACTTTTTACTGTCTACCCAATAAATGTATTCATTACTGGGAGCTTAACTGAGGTTTTCTTATTGAAGCAGTTTACTAAGATCCTTTTGTACAGCCTTGGCTTTCTTCTTGAGGCAGTGTTTGGTATGAAGCACTGCTTTCCACGAACGAAAGGAGATGGCTTCCAAGTAGCAAATAAAAAGGAATATTGTGGCAGCAGCAACATTTGGCATGATGAACAGTAGCAGAGTCAGACTTCTCTAAGTTTGCAGTGTCTTTGTAGAGGCTGATAAAAGTACTAAAGGCATAGTATAAATATTAGTGTAACCTAACCTGTAGGCTTATCACACCTCTTCACAGTCCTGCCTGCAGAAATCTCTCTGCAAATGTTCTCTTAATGAATATTTCATGAATGCCTGTGAACAACACACCATTCTGGTGTATATTTCTCCACTTTGAAAATAGTCAAAGACCATCATCTCCAGATGCAGCTTGAAAAGGAGAGAGAGAGGGGGAGAGAGAGAAGGGAAGAGAGAAATTCACTGATCAGAACTGATACTGTCAGTCTATGGGACACAGACACCTTTATGTAAAGGAGAAGTATGGCTGATGCTTCAACCCTTGAAAACCCTGGAAAAACACCTTCTTGCTCCTCTCTGATCTTCAGCATTTATGAACATGATAAATTGTCGCTGGATTGTTTTGAGAACTTTTATAACAGCAAGAAGAGAGTTATCACCATATATAGGCTCTTAAAAGACAAGATGGGTTTCTGCAGCATGGGGTTATACTTTGTGTTTCTTCCTGTCATTTTTTATTGCACAAGTCTGTTTAGGAGACCACTGCATCTCTTTCACTGTCTGTGGATGGTGATGCAGCATCTGTTTGCATAGCTTAGCCCTGAAGGCAGTGACAACAAAGAAGACTCACGGAACTTTTTTTTTCTTCAGAAGGGTCTTGTTGGAGTTTCTGATGCAACTTATTCACTGAAGCAAAACCAAGCTCTCTGGCTTGCTCCTTTCCAAGAGAAGAAGAGGGGAGCAGAGTAGTTTGCCTGATTGAAGATGCTTCCTATTTTTTTTCTGTTGAACAAATGCCATCTGTAACTTCAGCATGGGTGGGAAAGCACAAGAGATTTTGGATATGAGCATGTGAAAGTTTCTTCCCCATGGAAAGTAATATTACAGCCAAATTTTATTTCATTACCCTAAACGGACTCAGGTCCAGCCTCACAGACCTGGTCTGTGGGTGGAATTTGCCTCCCCCATTTTCCAGGCATGATTCTTTTTGCAGCAAGACAAGGCAGTATCACTGTTAAAAATTACACTAGAAATGAAGTGTTTAACTTTGTATTTTGGTTTCTGAATTTTTAAGATGAACTCAGTTCATATTTTCTTCTGCAGTCAACAGGATTATTTCTGGACAGTTTATTTTAGATATTGGGGGAGTTGGGGGATTTGGAATGATTTAAGCTGATTCCTGTGTAATCTCTTGATTCCAAAATCAGAGTCTTAAAAGAAAAGACCTGAAATAGCATGAGTTGGCAGTGCTCAAGCTGTGTAAGAGCTATTTGAATGTACAGATCTGTATGTCTTCTTTGAAACTTTTTAGACAAATTGAAACCTACTGATTTAATCAGTCAACAGTAGGTGACTTGCTGAAGAGAGCCAGGTCCCATGAATTCATGTTTGGTTAGTACTTTTCAAAAAATTTTCTATACAAAACAATCAGTCAAAAAATAATAAACCCACTGTTTTCTTTTACAGTTAATCCTCCTAGAGTCATGCTGCTGCTGAACTGGTACAGGAGTCACGAATCAAATGGCTATATATGAGAAAAAGGAAGGAATTTCAGATCATCCTGTAGTCCTCTCCTCCAGATAACTGAGGAAGTGGAAATGGCCTTTAGCTGGTCCAAGGAGGGCATGGAGGCTTTTGCCTCCTCCACCTGGACACTCCTCATCAACTTATTGGGCAGCTAATGGTAGAGTGGGGGATCCCAAGGCACATCCATGCCTCCTGTCAATGATTTATCATCCCCAGTGGCTATGTCTACTTCCCATGTGGGAGGGAAAAAATGTAAGGCCCCTACTCCAGATGCCATGGGTGTGTATGGGCATGCAAGGAGCAGGGCAAATTGCTAAAATAGCTTTTTGTCTTTCCCTCTGTCTAACCTCAAGAGTCAAGGGATTTCATGGACACCAACCCAGCCTAAAGCTGGGAATTGTTCTTTATTTCTCCTTCACAGTCCCTTGCTGGGAGTGCATATGAGATTTTAAGGGACATTTAGATTGTTGGATACATGAGGGGATTTCTGTGGAACTAGTGGGAAAGGGATGCAACCAGCAGAACAGCACTTTGATAAAGTGACAGCATGGCTACATTCTGCTCCTAGTAAGTTCCCCATTCTGCCTGAAAAGAGGGATTGCCATTATGGGAAGAGAGATGCCCCAGCCCTGGGGCATGACAGAACCCTCTTCTCTCCTCTTAGACACAGGGCAAAGCTGTCCTGCTATACAGCTAATCCAGCACTGTGACATGACCTGTGACCTGAAGAAACCTGGGCCAGCCAAAGCTCCTAATGACAGCTGCTCTTCCTATTCTGGGATGCCTATGTCCGCTACATATAGAAATAGGGAGGTGAAGTGGAGGTCATGTAAGAAAATGGCATCACTGGCATTCCTTAAAGATGCAGCCCTGGTCCTGTCTTGCTTTGAAAGGGTGATCTCAATGTATCACTCTCTCTTCAGCTGCTTTGATGATCTTGGAAGGGTTTTCCTAACAGTTGTACATGCCAATTTTTCACAGTTCACATGAGTTTCTGTGTCTGGGAGTCAATTTGCCAACCACTAATATATAGCCTGCTTTTACTGTGAATTCATGAAGTATCACTGCAATTAAATTTTCCTGCTAATGACATGATTTATTAATGAAACAAGGTTCATCCTGACGCTCTTGAAAATGAAAATAAGGGTTGATTCTCCTTCGCAGTGTCATAAAGCTCACATTAGATACAGATTTTGAATGACATTTTAAGAGGCTGCCAAGCCAAGGAACCTTGTGGGGAGAATCAGGATTTGCCCTTTTCCAGACAACTCACACAAAGAAATAAAGAAGACACATCAACAGCAAGAATCCCGACCCCAAAGCAGAGAAAACCTGAACCCAATGCCAGATAAAGCAAAAACATGTCCTGATAAGGAAAATCACAGGAGTCTTCTATTGTTTTGCATCCTCTCAGTTAGAAGCAATATAGTGCTGAGATGTAAAAGCTTTTGTGTGGAATTTGAAAGTTTCTTGGAGAAAGCTAAAGAATAACATTGCAGTATATGCCACAGAAGCAGTGCCTGAGGCATGCATTGTAAAAAGCATTAGTATGGGGCTCAGATGATGGTCTGCTGGCGTTTTCCATTCATTTGTTGCAGGTGACCTCAAAAAAAGACCTTGGGATAAAAAATAGCTAAGGTGATCATAGTAACTGCTGCCTCAGTCATACCTGTAAAGTTCACTTTGTGTTAATGGACTCCGTATGGTTGCAGAAGTTCTCTGCCTATTTGCCGTATAAGCTGTTGTTTTCATTTGTTGAGTTTTGTTTTTATTTTTTGTTCTTTATTAAAATGCTCTAAATATTTGCTGTTGGAGGAGAACAACGCAATGGGAGGCTCTGAAGTGATATTCATAAGAACTGCAAGCACTGACTAATTGATTAACCAAGAATTCTTGAAGAGAACGATTTGATTAGGGTAATTTATAGAGATTGTATCTTTTGTCATCATTTGTCTTTGAAAACATAGAAGAAAACTGCTTCCAAGTGCACGTAGCCGCTGGCATGAGAGATGGTGTGCACTACATCATCAGTTACAGCAGACTGCTCAATTTTGTACCTTTCCAGCCAGTCAAATATCCAATAACAACACACACACACACACACACACACACACACGCACACGCGCACGCACACGCAGGCTCCAGCTCTTTGCACTCCAAACTTTTCCAACGTGTGCTTAGAAAAATATTTGGGGTTGTTCACTGCTCTGCTCTCTGTAGCATAAACATTTATTTAAATGGGGCTGTCTTTTCAGTAATGAAGAATGAAGGAAAAACAATGGTCTGATTTTGACAAATTAACTTGTGATTTGGAGAGTCAGTGAAGCAGGGAAGAGACATTCCTAACTATACTAATTAAATGAGCTTGCAACATTTATTTTAATGCAATGGAACCAGCCATATGAAGATGAACATTTTAATTTATTTTGCGGTGACATTATGAAAAATTTCTCTGCTGCAGATTATCTACAAAAACAAATCTCATCAGCACCTAGGTTTGTGCATGAAATTTACATCTCTCACATAAGTTTGACCTTCCCCAGTGAAAACAAATGGAATGTGCTAAGTTAAAAAGTTTCTGCAAAGGTTGTCTTCCCATTGATGCGGTGGTTTATGTTCAAATTACCTCTGTGAAAAACACATCCATTTTTCATGGTGTAGTGTAGATGAAAAATTCTGAATCCTTTCTAAGGGGAATGCAAATATAGCTCATTAGTTCAAAAACATTTTTCATGAACGACTGCTGAGTATTTTCAGGCAGATGAGAATGTGCAGTTTCAGCCAAGAATGAGCACCACATGTCCTACTAATTGTTTTTTAAACTTGTTGCTTCCCTCTATAGCATTCAATAAGTCAAAGAAACTGTGAAGATTCCTGGAGAAAAGAAATTATAAGTATCCTCACTTACAGCATATACTGGGTCTTTTCAATATACTGTGCAGTATGAGGAAAAAAATAGGAGCATTAGCTTTCAGATATTGTTATATTCAGGCACATGACATTTCTCTCCTTGGAATTTTTTCAGGTTTCAGTAATGAGTAGAAATATTATTTATGGGCTGCCATCAACAGAGAGAGTGTTGTCCTAAGGTTCGTATCAGTGATGATGTTATGGAGCTGCTATAAGTAGGAGCTGCAGGAGTTCATTGAGTTTCGGGGTTTCAACTAGGTTGAGCAGCAGTAACATATTTTCACTGTTTTAAATTACTCTAAAGAAGGTGCTTATGCCAGGATTTTCCTTTCTTCTGGAGGCCTTCCAAAGGTTTGCTGTGAGATGGCCTTAAAAAGCAGATTTGAGCAACAAATCAGGCTGTCAGTTTTGCCTTCTCCAGCCTGAAAGCTGGAACAGCTAAAAATTAGGGGAAAAAATGAAAAAAAAAACACTCTTCAGAAATTATTTGATTTCAGGGCCTGGTCACCTGTTGAATATCTCATGTCTGAGTGGTGTTCCTCCATGTGCTATGTGCACCCACATCAACCACTGTGGTGGAGGGTGACTCTCCATGGGCCATGCACTCTTGACATCTATCTTTTATCTTGGCCCTTTTTCTCTTCCTTCCAGTGTGGGATCATCTTTGAAGACTCGTTATAAAGAAAATCAAGCCAATTGTCATGAACTAGGGTTTTCTACAGCTGATCTCTCCCCTTTTCTGCCTCTTGCCTGGCATCCACAGACTCCTGGGATGTGCTTCCTGGCACAAGGCTCTCTTCCCCATCAAGGAATCCACAGGCCCTGGCATACTGAGGATAATTTTGCCCACATGTGAGTTGCAGCCACCTCTGGAATGAGCTGTGGAGATCTTCCACACATGCACAGATAAGCTTGAAATGTGATGAGTGCAGTCTTTCACTCAGCTGAAACTGTGGAGAGTTAGAAAGGAAAGGGGTTATTACTGAAAACTGAATTGGAATTTAACTGTTAGTCATGTTAACAAAGTACGTGAGCCTTAATGACAGTCAGGTGTGGAATGTTAAGCCAGGCAATGGTAAAAATCCTGTTGCCCAAGACCATAACCCTGTTTTTTCACCTGAAAAGCAGTGCTGTGCTCCCTAAGTGTTTGCTAAACTCTTCCTCATTATTCTTTGTGCAAGATGGAAAACTGCCAGGTACTAAGTAACAACTCTGTCCTATACACTTGATGCTCTGGTGGCAGATGTCATGCAACCACTGTTTGCTTGACTCATTGTATCCATCACTGCTTTGCTGTTTAGGTCTACCTTTTTTGGTTACCAGACTTAGAAAGGGTTCTCATATAATAATTTCAGTGGTCAAAGCTTCTTCACCAGAACAAAAATATCCTCCCATGAAGGTCATCTCCCGGAGGAAACTGGAGGACTGCAGACTGTCAGGACTGCCAGAGCACTGTAGCACTCAGTAACTTTGCCGCTAAAAATTATTGGGCAATAATTATACCCAGAGATAATGAAGCAACCAATCTGTGCATTGACCCCAATGAAGAGTTAGCTGAAGAAACAAACCTTCAAGACATTTAAAGCCACTCAAAAAATGCCAGTGTATCATCTGACAGGGCAGAGAAAAGTAGCTTCTTCCTGTGTGATGGAATTGTTTGATTGAGGATATTTTCCTGGTCTTGAAGTATGGCAGTATTTTATTATCACTGTGTCTTACTCATCTCTCCTAAAAGAGTTAACAGCCAAGCTCCTGCTCACAAAACTGGTTTCCACCCATGCTTACATTCAGCTAAAACCAGCAAAACACTGAAAATGTCTCAGTACCGAATTTGTCCACAAAGGTACTTTCATGAAACTATGAGTCCGCAGCAGTAGATCTGTTCCATGTTTTCCAGCATGCTGTTTACAAGCAATAAAAGCTGCTGTCATTCTTCTCATGATGAAAGGAAAAGATGATGCATTTATACAAAAGCTAGCACATAGACCTTCAAAAAGGAACTTTTGTCAATTTGCTTTTGACTCCAAAGTAATGTACAAAAAGTCATTGCTCTTTCTGAGCTCATATTTATCATGTTTTTCTCTTGAGAAATCATTTCTCTTCATTCCCCTTTTTACTCTATTTAGGCAACCAGATTAATGTTGTGTGCCTGTACCGGTGCTTTTCTGACTTTCATTCTGTGAAGATAGCAGCTCATATAATGGCAGGTATCCATCCAGTGGGGAGTGGTTTTATTTCTCACCAGTCTTCCTGACTCCTCCAGAAACCACATTTCTTCCCCTTTTATTTGTCCCCTCCTCCCCTTTTCCTTCTCTGATTGCAATTACCCTTTAGTTAATAAGCATCCAATAATATTATTGTTGCTTTCTGCCATCTATGAAGAACAGCCAGGTGCTTTCATCCTGATAAATATTTATTTTAGGCAGAAGCAAACAAGGAACAGCCCAGTGACGCTTTCTGGTGAGAGATTAATCTATGTGTTCTTCTCCTGCAGGAGCTGCAGCCCACTGTTCCTGTGGAAGATGCTAACCAGTCACAAACTGGAATACAATGTTTCCCCAGCCATCCTCCACCGGAGGCACAGCTAGCAAATGAACACTGTGGTCAGGATGCCAAGGATTACCAAGGGCTTCCAGCTGCAGACTACCCAGGGCCATGCAGGAATTAGAAGAGTGTGAAGCTTCTATTCTGTGGTGGCAAATCTCTGAAAAACTCTACCTATTATTCTGGTGTTGCCCGTTCTAGCTTTTTTTTTTTTTTTTTTTAACTTAGGTGACATGGGGTCACCTGCTAAAGTTAAACTGGCTGTAAATCCCTATTCTGCTGCAGATGTCAAACTGAGACAGCACTGGCCTCAAGGCTGGCTAATGGCAAGTGGTGTTCTGCTCTTGGTGGGTGGCTTAGAGATCCTTCTGGGCCTGGCTGCAGCTCCTGCCTTTTCACACTCATAATGCTTTGCCTTGCACTAATTGTGGAGTGGCTCTATCATCAGCCTGCAAGATTTTTTTTTTTTCCATGAGATGCTAGTCTTTGGATAGCAGGAGTGCTGCAAATGAAAGTTAGCAGGCAGATATGATAATGAGTGTTCCCTCTCTCTCTTTCTCTTTGTCTCTCTGTCCTTTAATGCAGTATGAGTTTGCAGGAGATTAATTTTATGTAAAGTTTTACATTTCATGTTGTGATCAGCATTTTTTTTTTCTCTTGGTTGGCTCTAAGAAAACATATATTCAAGTTTGGGAATTCATCATGTCTGATTAATGATGTGTATATAGAGCTTCCTGTATCATCTTCTTTCTTTTGGTCTTTTTTATTCAGTTGTTTGCTGTACTTCAACCCTGCGGATAGATGGTTCCGCAGTGATAAATGTAAAGTTTGCATAAGCCATGTAACAGCAGGACAGCCTATTATCACTGTACATTTTCCATGGCTGTGCAAACCTCTGTAGGCTATTTTATTGCTAATAGATCCACAGAGAAACAGTAGTGATTTTATGACTCTTTTTAAAATGGAAATTCATGTTTGAGAAATACAACTGGGAGGAAACAGATGTAAACCACTTAAGCATTTGCAGAAAATTGAGATGCACACTCTTATTTACAGACCCACATCGCCTCCATCGTTTTATTTTCAAAATTAAAATAAGCAATCTGTTTGCCAAGGGAAATGAGGAACTGTAAACTTGTTGTTTTTCCTTTACAAAGCAATGGCCAGCGTCACTGTCTATGTGCTTAATGGCATTAAAGAAAAGGGATGACAAGTCTTCCCCCCCCAGATTTTATTGTCTATAACACTTTCTCTTTGTAATCTGTGTAAGAGGTATGCAAGCGAGAAAGATTTTAGCATAACCATGTGTCTGAATTCCCATTATGTTATAAAAGCTAAAATGATTGCCCAACCTATTATAAGGTTTTACCCAAGTATTTAAAGCTATTGGAAAATAGATTTTAAAACTTTAATAGCAAACAATTGCAAAGCATTTACACCCATGCCAGAGTACTCATGTGCTTACTGCCTACACCAGCAGAAAATATTTCTTTCTTCTTGCATGCTAGTTTAGATTACTATTTTGAGGGCCAAACACCCCATTGGAAAATTATTATAAAATACCTTTGTACATTCTTTTTGAACTTAGGAAATCACATGCCAAGAAAAGGACAGCATTTAACATTTAGAAGTTACCATAATACTTCACACTGATCTACAGCCCAGCATACATGAAGTCTGGAACTGTATACCCTCTTATTTCTTTCTTAAGAAAAAGATATATATACTTTACAAATAACTAACCAGGGACACAGAGCCTTACAGAGTCTTGGATCTATGTCATGGATTGCTGAGGCCTGAAGGCTGGGAGAGAACCCAGTCAGTCAGTCAGTCAGTCAGTCAGTCAGTCAGTCAGTCCTCTACCTCTCAGTAGTCACCACCACTGACATACTTTTTTAGCTGTGTTTTTCTGAATAATTGCTTGTTTTCCAGGAAAGGAAGGGGGTTGCATTGTTAAGGTACTTAAAAGCACATTCAATACACTATTATATCTAAAGGTGGCCACTGAGCAGTGTAAAAAACTCCACATTTAAAAGCTTTTTATATGAGGAATGTGAAAAAGCAAAAAACTTAAGCATCAATTGGTAATTGAAGAGAGAGAAGATGCCCTTCCCTAAGGTACTGGCCTGCTGAATGTTACATGAGAACTGTGTCTCATAGGAAACTATCTTAGCTGTGTCCTGTGTCAGACAGGTGTATACCTGCAATAGCACTTCCCTACAACAGCTCCATGCCTTAGAGGGCAGGAGTTAACTGCATGTGCCTCCACATGTCCACAGCTCCATGCAAAAAGCTGGCTTCGAAGCTCAGATGAAGCCAGATACTTCTCTGCAGCTACTCTGGTAGTCACCTGGATACTGTTTTCTTCAGACAGCCTTGAAGTTGCAATGAAGCAGCTTGGAAGAAGGAAGAGGACATCACTGAGATGCCCCACTTGCTCATCCCCCTCTGCCATAAGAAGAAGAAAAGGAGAGAAGGGCTGCTATTTTTTAAGGTCAAAGCCATCAGTGTGCCTGGATCTTGTCAGCACAGCCTGCAGGCAGGAGAGGAGTAGGAGCAGATAGGGAGGGCAGAGCTGGTGGTGTAAAATGCCCAGGGAGCTACGCTCTCAGAGAGCATACCAAGAAGAAAAATCAGATGTTGGGAAAGGATGGACTGGGGAAGTGGGGAAGCAAAACAGCTGGGATGGAAGAGCTCCCATAAAGAACAGAGCCAGACACTAATTCCACTTTTGGGAGAAAACACTAAGATACATATTGCATTAAAGAGAGCTAACAACACAGACTGCCTTCCCTAATGTTATTCTTCCATGCAAGTGGTTTCCATAGTGATGTCGCTTGATTGCAAGTGAGAGAGGAGATGGCCACAAGGCAATCTCTTCTAAGATGCTGTTCACACCATGGAAAAGCACAAGATCTCAAATCTCTTTGAGAAAAAAGCCTGCACTGTAGTTGCTCTGTCCCCAGAGTGTGTCTGGAAGGAAAAAGGTTGGATAGCCCTTTCATCCCGAGGGCAGAGTGGGGAGACTTTCCCTCTCCATCCAAGCAGAACCTCTTGCTGACCTTCCTACATCTGTCACCAACAGAGCCGCTGCAATCCCAGCCCTTTGCAAACTAACCAGAAAATGTGCTTCAACCCTCCAGGCTATCATGAACATGGCCAGGAGTGACACTAGTAGGCTGGAAAAGCTAATGAAATTTCACACAAAAACTGAAGTGAAAGAATTCTTTCTTATACTCTCCTACACTTCACTCAACACTGATTAGTACATTAAAGAGCTTTATTGAACCCTGACAGTTTAAACGGAAAGCTTTCTTGTTGTAGCACTGAAAGAAGGGACAGATTTTCCAACAGCTGTCTAATATCTCTGTCAACATGGAAATCAAATAGATTTAAGGACCTCAGAAAAGCATCCGAACATTTAGTGCCCAGTAGTAATGCATTCCAATTTCCACTTGCAGAAACTGGAATTACTCTCAGTCTGTTCTTCCAGCTTTATAAATAAACACCTGGTACAACTTTATTTTTAGAAAGAAAAAAATAATCTAAAAGCAGGCTACTCACTGACCATCTCTTTATTAAGCCAGCTACAGAAACACAGTGTTTGAAAAATGCTAGTGTGAACCTGTGTGTCATGTCCAGGCCCATGGGGAAAAAAAAGGGTAACAATAAACAGCCAAATAAGAGAATAAATGAGAGTCGATTTCAGCAGGATTTGTGAAACACACCGTAACCCTTCAGATCTGAGTACAGCAGTGCTCAGATCAATGAACAAAGCAAAAAACATCACAGTGTTTCCATCCTCCAGCTGCACACAGCACTCCTTGTTCTTAGATCAAGGCACTGTGATAAAGAAAGATCAAGCAAATGTAGCCTGAGGACCTGTGAACAGATGTCAGCTGCTTTCTTTGGTCCAGTCCAGCCTGCTACAGTTCATATCTTAAAACCAACAACAAGATTAAGCAATTATTCCCTATATGCTTGTTATTGTTGTCCAATAAAGCAGCATCTAAAATAATAGCTTTTCTCTTGCCACCCAAGGTTGAGTACTGCAGAAAAATATGTTGAAACTGATTAGGTTAGAGAGGCAGGTCTGCATAAATAATTGCTGAAAGCCAACTAAGTCAAAATAATAATAGCAGAGAAAATTAACTTTCAGATAGAAAACCACCTGTCTATGCTCTCATTTGTATAGTGAAGTCTAATTCAGCAAATGAAGAATACAATTCTTGGGACAAAGCAGATAACCCATGGATTTATGGTGATAGCTGTCACAAAAAACAGGTCTACCTTGAGATCAATTGGCCTTCAGAAGTTTCAAATTAATTTTTATTTTTATTATCATTATTATGATGGAACCATGTTAAGATTTATACAACATTTCTTGTTTGGTTTGCCCTGTATGTCAGCAATGGAACCTAGATTTACAGATAATTAGGTAGAATACTTGAAGCAATTCAAGAACTCCTTTCATGCAGTTGAAAGGTGTCTTTCTTTCCTTGAATTTATTTTTTTTTTCCCTGCTCCTATCTGTCATCAGTTACTTTCTTCAGAACTGGCACACTGTACAGAGTAAATTTCTCCTTCAATAAATATCACTGTAGTCATTAAAGATCATCACTTCTCTGTGCAGTCAACAACAATTTGAATGTGGAAACCTTCATGACAGTCCTTCCTGCCACAGGAGAGGAAATATCTTCGGTCACTATCTCATCCCTTCAAGGTCTCTCTTCCTGGTCTTGAAATAATATTTATAGCCCCATTTTTCTTGTCAGTGCCATTCCCTCTTCACAAGAAGGAGCCAGTTCAGAGTAATCATTACCACCATGTTTTATGCAGGAGTCTACGTCTAATAGCAAATACTCCTTCTGGGCCAAGTTGATGAGAGCAGTGTCGTGTCTGCTGAGCACATGTGCTGTCTCTGCCTAACTCATTCAGCCCGGCCTATTGGTCTCCTCTTCTATTTTTACTTCAGTCTCTGTATTAATATTCCAGAAATGGATATGTTTCGAGAAATCTGACAGGTTCTCTCTTCTTCCTGACTATTTTATTATTGTCAGTGAAACATATTTTGTACAGCTTCTTTTGCTCATCATCATAAAAACTCAAAGAAGTAGATTTTTTCTGGCAAGTCTGACAATTCTGTATTCAGGACTGAATGCAAGTTAAATGACACTGTGCTGACCCACTATGGAAACAAACAAAGTGCACAAATCATCCCCCAAGATCTGATATTTCAGTTTCAAAGGGGCCGTCCTAAAAACTGAGCTGCAGTTGATGGTACAGTGCATCACTTTTAACTTCAGTAAAAATCTTATACTTCCAGGTAAGCAAATGTGTGACTCTTTATCTACTAGTGGCAAAAGGGTTTCTGTATTTTCATTCACATGCAGAACATAATTTGGATAGCGTACACCTGATGAATTTGCAGCACTTGTGAGGCATATCAGTACTGAACTTTTAAAATTTTTATTTTGAGGAGTGTTTCTGCATAATATTTATACAGAGCCTGAAGTTACAGAATATATGGTTGAAGGCAAACTATTTGGGAGACTACAAATCACCTAACCATAGTCCACAAGAATGAAAAAGGGGTAGTCCCAGAGTTCTTTTTATCTTTCACAGAAGAAACTTGGAAAGATATAGGTAACATGGAAAATACGAATACTTATGAACATTTTAAAAAATGTGGTTCCCCATCACCATGCCCATCCCCACCCTTACTACCAAGGGTAGCTCATTGGTTTGGTGACATCTGTGATATCTGACCTTCAGTGTTGATGAAATCTCTTGCCTAATACTACAAAGAAAGAAAGTTGACTTGAGATAGGTTTTGAAGTTAATGAAGTACTTTACCTATCATTATGTGCCCCATTGTAGACTCTCCCTATTTATTGCAATCATCAAGTTTTTCTTAAAGTTTTGCAGCCTTCTTGCAGCTTCCTCCCTTCCCTCCCTGCTTGCCCCATCAAGATTCAAGTCCTTGCAGTTTCAAAAGAAGGTGGAAAATGTCAAAAAGGCAATCAAAAATCAGAAGGCAGAATAAAAGAATTATGACTCTGTGTGTATGCTCTAAATTTCAGGCATATTAAGGAAATTTTACTATTATTAAAAATGCACAAAAGGAAATTCTTCTGTGTTAAGAAAACACATCAGTTTTGGAATACCTAGAGTTGGCAATACTGAGTAGCTTCTTACAGAGGTCCACAAAGCACTGAACACCACAAGGCTTCCTGTATCCGGAGCTTTAAAATATGCAAGAGCATCCTGTTCCTATTAGATGCCCAATATTCATATCTGAAATCACATTTTGGCCACAAAAAGGAAATTATTAACTCATCACTCACCATTTTCTATGGTAATTAAGGAGTTGCTCTAAACTGAGCATTGCAAATTTTCTGTGTGTCAATTTACTGCCCCTTTTTAGTGCACTAGCTGAGGAGTCCAGAAATCAAAGAAATGCACCGACTTCAAACACAAATACCTAGAGCTTGCTGTTCTGAATGAAAATGGACATGGAGATGAACGTTTACATTTTTTCTGCAGACTCTTTCACGTGGATGTGTTTGATGCTTTGTTCTACTGGGTCTGAAGCTGGGATTGAGTAATGAATAAACATGTCTTATTGAAACAACTTTGACATTTCAGTGAAGTTTACACATTAATTAAGATAAGGTTGTCCTAGCCCCCCCCCAAAGAGGACCAGAAATTTGAGAGAACCTGGTGGCTGAAGTATAGTATAAAAAGCTGTATGAACATTTTGTTAAATGCACAGATTTAACCCTGCTGGTTTGCTCCTAATCATTATTAATTGCCTCCAGTGGTGGACATTAATTTCCCTATTGCAGCAACATGCATCTTGAGTTTGAGCATATCCTAATATATCAAGTGGGACAGGTGATATAATTCAGCTGGTCACAGCTGGAAAGAAGACAGCCACCCACATGCAAGCAGTCTGTCAGCCTTAGTTACGCTGCAGACACCACCACAGCCTCCATAACAACATTGTACATTTATCTCTGGGGATAACTTTACAAGAAGTACAGCCGATCAGTTCATCCTATTTAATCTGCTGTTATCTTATCAGGAATAAGAATGCTTTAGCCTGGACTTTAGCTCTGAATTTGCGAGGGGAAGAATTTGCACGTGGGGCTGGTTGTGCAGGAGACCCTGACCCTCTCCTGGTTGCTAGAAAGGGGAGGGAGTTGGTACAGTGTCCCAAAACAGGGCATGCCACAAGGGTAGCCACAATCCCAGTGCTGACATCTGGACCATGAGAGATTTGTGTTCACATCCCTGAAGTACTCAGCTCAGAACTGGAACCTGCTAGCCAAGCATTGTATTTGTAGGCTTGTGTGATGGTCACTGTGCCAGAGCAGCTCTCACAGTGGAAAATTAACCACTTCCACGTATACAGGGGCAGGAGAAGTGGCCACAACTCCACCTTGGAAGAGACTGGTTGCAAGAGCCTCCATTTGAAGGCATAAGATGCAGCTGCAAAAGCCTGCTCAGCCCATAGTCCTGGTGGGAGGAGAACGCACCTCGCTGTCTGCTTTCAGGAAGAAGTTTTCATTCTGGACTCAGGAGGGACATACATTTCCACAAGAACTTTCTGGGTTTAGAGATGGCACATATCCAGGTGAAGAATGCTTCCTTGGGAGGAAGAAACCTTGCCCAAGTGTCTTGATTATCTAGTTAATGAAACATGCAAATTACTGCTACCTCAGAGTTCCTTTCCCAGTATGCCCCATAACTACACCTCAGCAGCTGTTATGGTGTATGCACTGAATTTAAGCTAGAGGATAAAGGAAGTCTGAGGAAACAAAAGATGGCATAAAAGGATATTGGGATTTGGCCCAGAGGAAAGATGAGGATTTAAACAAAGCAGAACCAGCTTCCACAGTTGCCTTTCTTAACTGTAATTAACTGTAATTTTTTAGGTTGCAATTACCTTTATTTGTAGCAACTAGCAATAAATTAGCCATAGAATTATTTAGAACTTGGTTTAATAAGTATACACAAGTTTGTTTGCCTGTCCAAACCCTTGTCCAAATATTCAAAATATATTTGTTCAGGAAAAAAAAAAAAAAAAAGGATGGTAAAAATTTATGAAACAAGGTCTTCCATTTACAATTTTTCAGTGAATTGTGAAAGCACATATCCAAATAGTACTTTCTTCTTAATACAAAGCAAAGAATGTATTTTTGGAACCTAAGTGTCATGCTCCATTTGAAGAGGCTTTCAGACAGTTATTATGTAGACCACCTTGGTAATTCCTGGTAACTATTTTACTCTTGAGTTCACCACTATAAAAGTGAAGTGGAAGAGCTTAAAAAAGCAACTCAGTTATTTTATAGAACAAGTCTTGTTGTAATAGACTGACTGGAACTTGATGGTCCTTCTTTCTGGTTCTTAGTTCTTGTGCCTTTCAAATTATCCTAATCATATAGGCGTAATTCTGAAAATTCTTGCTGCATTTTGCAGATATGGCTTATCGTTCAAGGATGGCACCATAAAAAGTGCAGTTGTTTAATGAATCAGAACATTGAGGTGAAACTAGTCCTTAGCACCTTAGCATGTAGTAACACTTTACATCAAGCCTAAAAGCATTATATAGTGTGTTTTTAAATGTTCAATCATTAGGCTTGATGTATTTAGCCCAGGTGAAAATTGTAAGCACTAGAGATAAAGGAAAAATACGTTTACATGGCTTTGAAAGGGTTTAATTCTTCACTGTGTCTGTGAATTGTTCCATACCAAAGGATACCTTGATAATTAGATCCCCATTTCTTTAAAGGTGACATTTTCTCCTGACAGCATCTAAATTACGTTGTTTTCTTTTTCTGTTGGGACAACACATTGTCAAAGTGAATCACAGGGAATTTTCTGTCTCCTGACTTTGATCCCTGCTTTTTCCCACAGAAGAGTCCAGGCTGTGTCTCGGCAGTGTGCCAGTGTTGATCAGCTACTGCAGGCATCCAGGGCTGTTTACCTCTTTCTTGTTCCCCAGCTTTGCTGGAAGGAGCCAGCATTCCATTTGCAGCAGATGGATCTTGAGCTGTCTCAGCCTTCCTTGGAAAACTCTGTCTGCTTAGCTGTGAATGGCTTTATATTTCATCTGGACTGGCACCTGGTTTGGAGGTCTGGAACACTGTGTTTATGTTTGTCTCATCTGTTTTTACCACTTTTAAGGCATGCTGTTTTACAGTCCAGGAACCAACTGAAGGCTTTAGTAGAGCAGGGATTTGCTACAAAATCCAAGAAGGAAGGAAAACAATTCTGGATATGCTGCAGTTGCTGTCATGAACTTAGACAAGATGGGTTGTTTTATTTTTGCTATCTAGGCAGCAGTCTTTGGGTTAATCTGCCAATGCAACTCCATCACAAATCTCTCTGCCAATTTGTGAATCAGATGCTCATGATCAAAATGGGTCAAGTAAACTGTTGGGTTGCTAGTTTTGGATAGCTTGTCTGAACAGCCTTGTTTCAGCTAGAACAGTTATTTATGAGTTATCACAGAGGATTCCAGTGTTACAATCGCTGTTGTTAACATGAGTTTAAAGGAACAAAAGCTTTGTACTAAAAAGGAAAGTCAGGAAGAAGCCTTGCACAGTGGTATGTGGGCTGAATTCCTTACAGCAATATACATTTCCCTCTTAATTAAAATAGTTACACTGTGGAACCAGACATTGATGCAATATGTTGTTCCCATTCTAGAAATACATTCACTAAGAGTTAATAAATAATCTATGTGTTCTAATCTTTTAAAGTCATTTCAGAGGGATGAAGTCATCTGCTATAATTGTAAATGCAGTACCTCTGCCTTCACTGCATTCAAATGTAAAGGTGAGAAACCGATTAGAGGTGCTGTGTTGCTAGAGATAGATGCTCCAATTTAAATGGCACAGCATTTATTCCTAGCAAATTGAGACACTAGAATAATGTTTCCTTCTATTGCAAGGTTTTAGCCCTGGATTTCTACCTGTTTACTCCAGATTTAGCTGGGAAAATGAATAAATTTTCTTCTTACTAAATTTGCAAAGATTGCTGCATTCAATACAGGCTGCCTAAACAGACCAGATTTTCCAGCTACACAGCACTAGTTACCCAGTGCCAGACCTGCATCACATTCTTATTCTGACATCAGAGGTGAATCTTGCTGCAGAAGCACAGTTAAAGCTGCTTTTGATGAGTGTAAGGGCATTGCTCTTCTTTACTTTGCTTTTCTTTTAAGAGGAGTTGTGCTGACTTACCTGGAAAATCCATCTTTACGCATGTCCAGTTTCAGTCTGTTTCAGATCCTAAACTGAAAGTACACAAAAGGCTGTAAATCTCCCAAAGTAGTGGGGTGACCCAAAGTAGAGGCAAAGACTATTGCTGAGTTTGGTTTCCCACTTCCAGACTGCTACCAGTCTTAGGGTGACTCACTTAAAACTAGCTTGTGGGTGACCTTGCTGTCCAGAAATTGCAATCAGAAGTGCAGCGTAGACACTTTAATCTCTGATACCCACGCTTCCATAAGCAGGTTTAATTCTCTTTAATTCTCTTGTTGACAGTCAAATTAGCTGACACAATGCTGTCAGTCAGTGCAGGCAAGGATAAGCCACACCAAGCTTCAGATTCACTCAGCTCCCATCAGTTGTTTACCCGTGACAAAAATGTCACGGTTTGGAGCGTGACTCCTCATCTGTAGAGAGAAGTGAGTTTTAATTGAAATCACATAATCAAAGGGCTGCACTAAAACACTGCTACATTTCTTGGTGATCAGAAGTCTAAAGGGAATGACTTTAATGAAGCAGAGAGCCCAAGAACTCCCCTGCTAAAGTCCTACCTAAAAGAAAACTCAAGCACACTTGAAAGTGCAAAAATACTCAGAGCAAAGATCAAACTTCCTTTGCACCTCATGGAGTGTAACAGAAATGTTGCTCAGTGGAGATCCAGCCCTGGCTAAATCTCATGCAGAGGAAATGAAAGACAGGCTACACCACTTTTCTAGGTCATTCAATACCCTAGAATTTTACGTGAATATCAATGGCAGCATTGTCCAGTGTGTACATTATATAGAGACAATCAAAAATGGTATATCAATGATAGCATCTTTAATAACCATAAAAATAAAGTGGGGAAGACAGAGGGTGATAAATAAGGAACAGCCTGTATTGATCCATCTGCATTTGGTTTGTTAGATTTCTTATACAGTTCATGGGAACAAAAATCTGTCAGATCTTCCTCCTTCAAAATAAACTGCTTTCCATTAACAGGCAGCAGATGATCTCATGGGTTTTAAGGGAACATGCAAGAGGGATCTGTAAAAGAGGATATGATGAAGATTATTAATATAGCTATAAATTTCATCAGCCTTTCCTCTTGAAACTTGGACAACTGCACTAAGCAATAAAAATAATAATAATAGTCTGAAGCTCTTCTGTCTCTCTGTAACCTCTCTATGACACTCATGGTAGCTTTAAATGTGGTGCTTAAGTCAACCTGATGGGAAAATATCACTTGCAGTGCCTCAAGTGTGCATTAATCCAGGATCACATGTGAGGCAGCTTCTCTGGACCCTCTCCAGCCTGTCCACATCTTTGCATAGCGGGGACTAAAATTGAACACAGTATACCAGGTGTGTCCTGGCAAGCTGCGATAGTTTTGCCTTTGGTAGAGTTAATTTTCTTCACAGTGGCTACTATGGGGCTGTGTTTTGGATTTGTGATGAAAACAGAGTTGATAATACGGAGATATTTTTGTTATTGTTGAGCAGGGCTTTAACATAGCCAAGGCCTTTTCTGCTTTTTGTACTGCCACACTGGTGAGAAGCTGGGGCACATGGGAAACTGGGGGGAAACACAGCTGGGACAGCTGATCCCAACTGACCAAAAGGATATTCCAGACTGTGACATCATGCTCAGTATATAAAGTGGGGAGAAGGAGCAGGAAGGGATGGGCATTTGGAGTTCTGGCATTTGTCTTCCCAAGTAACTGCTACATGTGATGGGGACCTGGTCTCCTGGGATGGCTGAACTGTGAATTAATTCCTTGTTTTGCTTTGCTTGCATGCATGGCCTTCACTTTCTCTATTAAACTATTTTTATCTCAATCCATGAGCTTTCTAGCTTTTATGCTTACTATATCCTCCCTGGTCCCACTGGTGGGGAATGGCCATGCAACTGCATGGCCTTTGGCTCTGTCAGGTGTTAATCCACAACACATTCTAAGTACAGTGGGACAATGACTTTTTATCTGAGCTGGTGATGTTCTTGTTGATGTAGCCCTGCATCTTGTTGGTTTTCTTTGCTACAGAAATACACAGTTCACTCATACTGATCTTGTTCTCCACCAGGGACCCCAGGTCCTTTTTCCACAGAGCTGGTCCCCAGTTGGGTACATCCCAGTCTGTGCTGCAGTCCTGCATTATGTTTTCCTTGGCATAAGACCTTACACTTGTCTTTGTTGAACTTTATCAGTTTCTAGTTAGACCAGTCTTCCATCTTATCCAGGTCTTCCTTCAGGGGAGCTCTGCCTTCTGAAGTGCCCACCACCCCACTGAGTTTGGTACAACGGCAGGCATTGTCAGAGTATATTCAATTCCATCTTCCATCCTAAAGTGTATACTGTTTTTGGCAGATTATGATAAATGTCTAAGTCTCTTCGGAGGCAAATACATAGAGGATTTTGGAATATGGGTGTATGTGTGTTTGGTGGGCTCCATACACCCACTAATATGTAAAATATTTTAGCCATTGAGACCCCAGGTGCTTGAGGCTGCATTCCCAGAGCCTGTGGGAGGTCTTTCATAGGGCTTCTTTTTACATCAATGGAGAGGATGAGCATTGAGTGCACACTATTTACCTTCTAGTCAGACATCTGCTTACATATTTTGGAGGGGAACAGCAACATTTCTAATATAGACAGCATGAAGGAAATGGCTCAGATATGCTCCCTATTTTCAGTTATTTCAAACTGTCCAGCAGCTTAATTTCTGCTGTGTTTGGAGAGTGATGCAGTTCTGATAGTCAACATTGCATTAGGACTTTTCACATGCTATTTGCCCATCTCATGGGCTTCCTGCAGTATGAACACACTTGTTTTCTTATCAGATTCCCATTTCATGCCCCTGAGTCATAGAAGTCATAGAAGGAATAAAACCCTCTTATGGACAGTAAGACACAAAGAGCTTCTAGAAACCCTCTGCTGCCACAGTTCACTAGCTCCTTAAATTCCAGTTACTTCACATTTTTCTCAGCAAAGAAATATTATTGAAGGCAATTACTGATTTGAACTCCTTTTCAAGTGAGTGTGAGATGAACAGAGGAGGGAGCATCAGCCAAAAACCTTGGTGTGCTGCCTTAACCGACCATTTTTCACCTTGAAGCTGGTGGTGGTATGTGACACTCAATACTGACAGCCAGGGTGCAAATCCTGCCATTTCCTTTGGAAGGCATCACTTCATATATATGATGCTCCCGTGCTGAAATGCAATGTATGCTAAGCTGTTACTGTGATGCAGATAGGAACACACAGCAACACACACAACAGGTGTTCAGGTAGAGAAGAAGAAAGGAAGTCTCCAGTTTATTGTTGACCTTGTATATATAAGTTTCTGGACAGTGATCAGAGATTGGACAGAGAAGTTCCCACCTCTCCATCTCCACTGGTCACTTGAGAAGTCCATCAGGTGATATCTTTTCCAAAGGAATGCAAACATGATTCTTGTTCATCTTACAATTCATGAGAACTGACTCCACTATACTGAAACAAATCAGAAGGCTTATTTTCAGGGACAACACTAAGCAAGCTCACCTTCTAGGAAAAGTGTGATGGCATCTAAACTGCCTGTAGCCCCAGACTCATGCTGATTTCTAGACCATGCCATGGGACTAACTGATGGACAATCCCAGAGCAGACAGCTGAATTCCAGCACTTGGGAAATGGGTTGAGCTACTGCTTTGGAGAGACAATAGCTGATACAGCCCTATTGCTGCATGCCTCTTCAGCTTCCCCATATGTTTTGCACTACTGTACAGTGCTCTTTAATACAATTTCTAGCACTGTTTCAAGGAGGCAATTGAAAAAGTGTCAAGCGATATTGCTATAAAACAATCCTTTAACTCAATATCATTGTTTGACAGATTTGAGTTCTTTGTCCTGCTTGTTTATCACACATGCACAGACACACAAACACACAGACACACAGATACACACACACACAGAGACATACACTTACATAACCTCTGTAGTGTAATGCTGTGGTACTCTCTTTGTCCTTGCTTCCTTTCCTCCAATGTTTATCACCCATTTTCAAAGGCAAGCACTGGTATCTGATGATCTGTGTCTTTTCAAGTCTGCATACAGACATGCAATCTCACTGTCTGGGTAATGCTTCCAATGGACAGCCTTCCAACAGACTCACTTTCCTCTTCCATCCTTTGCCCTCTTCCCATGGATAAAAATGACTGATGAAACCCATTACTTATCTATCAGATAATATATCTATTTTGACACAGATTCCTTATAAAGCTTGCTCTTAGCAAAAATCTGTTCTGGACATCAAGAAGGCACTGAGCTAAAATATTGCTTTTATTGGTGGGTTAATTTAGCATTTAAATTCTTTTTCTCTACTGACTTTTTTTTCATGGAAAATTGGTCCACTATGTACAGGAGAATTTAACTGATCCATGCTCCCGTGATAAAAAAAAGCAGTCCATATTACAGGGAAAAAATTCTCCCCATAACGCTGACAGCAATGTGTCTTGTAGACAAAATTAAGATGCATACAGCAAAATCTTGACACACAAACTGTGAAAAGATAGCAGCATGAAAAGGGATTTAGTTACTTTTTGTTAGTTCTAGGGCATTGCCAGTGATTATGAGAGATGAGCAATTGTGCTTTTTAAGTTTGACCACATTTCAAAGCACTGTGCACTACTGCACCAAGTACAGAAGAGTCCAAGCCCTGAAAACCTTCAAATGAACTTCAAGAGGCTCAATCCACATCTATGCTTCGGGCCATGCTTCTGCCTGGCCCTGGCAGGGCCTGACATCCCTCTGGCATGTTGTGTTTTCCATACACATCAAACCCCTGCGAACACATTCAAACTCTAAGAAACTCAGACATGCTGGTTGGGTCAGGGTGCATTTTTGATGACTGGAAAGTTTCTCCCAGATTAAATTCCAGAACTCCAAACCCAGGCTAGCATTTCTAACACCAGGAATTCCCAGACCCTGTAAGCCCCAACATCTGGAGCTACAGCAGTTGTTGCAGGACCTGCTTATCAGACAAAGAGCCTCTCACAGTCTGATGCCAAACTCCCACCCACTTTGTCCATCACATCAGAGCACAGAGCAGCCTGAGGGAGCAGCAAGAGCCATAGCCCAGCACTGCCTCCCACCTGCATGGGGGGAACCTGCCCAGGAGAAGGCTGCATGCCTGATGCTCCGGGCAGGGAAGGGAGCCCACAGCTCTGCTGGGTGCCTCTTCCCCAGCCTTGTGGGAGTTTGCATTCTTTTTTCCTACAGAGTGATGTGCCTGCTCCTTGGGGGCTGTGAGGAGTAGCAAGGACAGTGGCTGGGGCTGCTGGGTATACGTTTTTGTGGGGGAGGTATAGATTACTACAGTTTCCAATTTGGCAGAGCTCCCAGAAATTGCTCTTGCAGAAATATATATCCCTGAAATGACCTAAAAATAACCCAGTGGCAACATGAAGTGTATGTAAAGTTGGAAGATAAAGATGCAGAAGGTATAAAACACACTACTCTCCCTGTGTCCAAGTCCTGGGGAGCACCTTCATGGTGGTGTTATTCCAGCCTATACTGTGCCTCATTCCTTCACACCACAACTCTCTGCTCCTAGTTTGAAGAACTTGTCTCGAAAGCTGCAGAAGGGCTGATGTTGCCTTGGCTGACTGGGAGTCACCCATGCCTTTGGAGAACATTTTACTTGTGCATAGGAAATGATACCCTTGTGAGATACAGGTTCTTGTGGGAACAAAGGACCACTGCTCTTCACAAATGTTATAAAAGCACACAAAGTAAAAAAAAAAAAAAAACAAAAAAAACAAACTGAAGCCAACAAAACATCTCCTCTCATATCCATTAGTTTTAATACTATCTGCTGTACAGAGAAGGAGTTAAATTAGCTTCAGCAGGTTTATCTCCATTTTTAACAGCAAAGTCAGCAGAATCCTTCACAATTCCATATCCAAAATAATATATGAATATATTGAAAAATTTGCATTAAATGGTCAATGAAAAATGTATATGGCAAACTTATTTCACATCTCCAGACAAAAGCAAATGAAAATCAAGGATCTATGCAGCATCCATCCCGAAAAAAAAAAAAAACAAAAAACAAAAAAAAAAACAAAACAAAACAAAACAAAACAAACAACCAACATCTTACTGAATAAATTGCACTTGGAGAGGCAGCAGTGTTTCTTTAATGGTCAAAGATTGATTCTCAGGACCAGAAGCCTGAACCAGCAAACTAAGTATCTGCTTCTGTCTGCCCCATCCTGTGAGCTCTTCACAGTAAAGCTAAGTAAATAATTCTCAGTAGATAATTTACCTGCACAAAAGTTTTCTTTTTTTCACTTAGTGAATGTCAGTACCTTGATTGTGGCTTCCTCTAATTTATTTGTAATTCAAATTTACTTGTCCACTTTATTATCTTTCTTCTTTCCTAACAGGTCAGATAGACTGTGAAGGGTCTGCTACAAGTATTTCAACCTGCCTGTTTGAAAGAGAGCTGAGTTCATCACGAATAGTATCAGACAGCTTCACGGTTTTGGTTTTTTTCCTCTCTGTCCACAGGAATGAAAATTTTGTGATCAGGGGAAGAGCTTTGTGTTGATAATAAAAATTTTATTCTACTGGATAAAACCTGAGGGGTTTTCCTCAAAGCTTCAGCCTTGGAAAATGGTGGTACTGCAGTGTCTGTTGTCTCTGTGCAGAGCTGAAATGAAATATTTTTATTACATTCACTTGGAAAAATGGCACCTGCTACTCAGGCACAGTCAAAACCTCATTCACTTGCCTGTGTGCCTGGGCTCTAGAAAAATTTCCCAATGAATTTGAACCCCCACTGTGTTGAGCAGTGTCCCTTTTAAATGTAGTAATTGCAGAACTAGATTGAAGAGAAATGGTCCCAGCAGTGGCAGATGAAGAATTTTTGTCCCTCATTAGGTTTAAGCTCGAGGCTCTGGTAGAGCTTTGTCATCTCAGCCCAGCTCTTCTACATGGCAGTATCGGAGCATGCAAACTTCTAATGGGCTTTTCGTGGGCGTTCATGCAAACCGGGCTCCATCACCCAACATTTGCAGAACACAAACAGCAACGAGCTGGGAAGCCTGGGCAAAGGGAAGCCATTTTCAAACCACCAGCAACACTGGCCCACCTAATGCAATCCCCTGGATTGGATCCCCGTCTTGGCCCCTGGATGTGAAAGTTGATTAAAGAAACCCCAAAAAAGCCAGAAACAAATTGGCATCATCTAGCCAGATGTTAATGAGAGACCAGCTTTTAATGCATGTTTGCTGCTGTTCACACTGCTGTGTACCACCACTGTTTGCTTCAACTTACATAATCAGATATAATCAGTGAACATGCTCATGCAAATTTGACTAGAGGAGGGATTTGTAGTCCAGGACTTCTCAGTTAGACTGGGATTGAACTAGAAAGATTCATAATCATTTTCAGAAATTACCACCTCAGATAGAATTTCTGTAATTTTAAATTTAATTTCTATACTTATTGTAGTGTAAAACCCAATAAAAATCAGATGAAACTTGGAAAGTTTGGTTATTGTTTTCTAGTGTGGATGTACAAAGGATAATGTGTATGTATGTGGTTTGGGTTTGTTTTTAAAATCCTAGTGGTCCATAGCCATTTTCCCTTTCCTGAGGGCTCTGGCCATGGGTTGACAAATAAATTTCTGGAGGGTTAAACACATATGTGTGTGGATATGCAGAGATAAAGGCTTCATGTGGTGAAAGAATCTGCTCCAGCTTTGTAGAAAATCTCAAATGAAGTGCCCATTCTGTTAGGCTGACAGTGCTCACCACTCCAGTGCAGTTGCCTCTGAAACCCATGGGAATAATTTTCTCGTCTTTTGCTCCTTATTTTCACAGGCATTTGCATTTCTCAGCCCTGATCTTAGGTGAGAGGAAAGCACCAAATTAATGCAAGAGGGCCGCGCTTCTGCAGGGCAGAGCAGAATCCCAGCAAGAGCCACTTTTCACAGCACCTCAAGCCTGCCCAGTGCAATGATATCCCCAAGGGGCATCCCCCTCAGCATCCCCTCAGCCCTGCCAGGCTCTGGGGCAGCACAGCCTCAGCTGCTTTGCACCAAGAAGTAGGAGATGAAATACCCACATGTCCATGCACCAGATCCAGCAGGCCACGGGGGTCTCAGTTGTGATCCCTGAGACCTCAGCAAGAAGAGTCCTCTGTGAACCATTTCTTCTTGACCTGAAGTGGGGCAGGCTGCCTCTGGCTGAGTGAGTGACAGCTGAGAGGCTTTTAATGAGCACCTCTCCTCCCTGGCACCACCTGCTGAATGAGACCTCATCTGGGAGAGAAAAAAACAATGCTGGGCTGAATTACCCTGAATTATTCTTTGCCCTTCTAGAAAGGTATAACAGCTATTTATATAGGTTCATAAACCAACAATACACCCAGCATATAAAAGATGGAGGAAAAAAATCACTGCATGGACCTATATTTTAAAATAAATTTCATTTATCCCAATTGACCCTTTTCTGAACCACTAATAGAACGAAGCTTCATGATAAAAGCTGAGGAGAGATGGGAAGAAACCAAGGCCTTGTGGATAATTCAGGAATGATAGGCCATGCATGGGAAATAGTATTGAAAAATGCATGAGAACCATTTTGTTAAAAAAAATGGACTGTGAAATGCTAGCTTGCTTGGAAGAATCAAAATCAATAAATAGAAAGATGCAGAACTGCAAAGAACCTGAAACTGAGAGCAGAAAGCTCTCAAAAACCTGACTGAATTGAAAAAGAAGAGGCACTGGAATTTTTCAGAGAGAGGAAAAGGACCTGTAGGGACACACGTGAAAAAGATGCTGTATTCGACAAACGGCCAAGGTCAGAGCACAGAAGGAGGCTGTAACCACCATCACAAAGATTTTTGCTCTGGAAGAAAAAGAAAAATTAAACCCCAAAAGTTAGGTCTGGAAAAGCCAAAGCCAGAAGGAGTGCCACATCCAGCTCCTCTTCCTTGTGCTGCCTGGCCCTGAGCTGTTGCAGAGGGGAATGGTGACTGGAAGTCAGCGCGACAGCTGCGGGGAATGAAGATGTACCAGCGAAACACAGCCTGCCCGAGATGAGTGTGACATGCATTTTGTGAGACTGTCATACCCAGACTGGTGTCCAGGAGCTGGAGATTATTGTAACAATGACGTGGCAGCAGATTGAATTTCCTCAATGGCAAAGGGGAGCAGGAGAGACCAGGGATGAGTGTCAGCTGGAGTAAGCAGCAATGCTCACTGGTATAAGCCTTCACCCCACTCCTTCTTTTAGTTTTTAACCACAAAAAATAAATCACTTACCACACACAGGGTGACCTAATAAATACAGAAGCTACACTTGAAATTCAAAGAAGACAGGGATTTTTTTTTTTTCCACAAAAAACCATTTCATTTTCAGCTACAACTATAAAGCAAGATTGAGGATGTTATTAGACATCAGACACTGCCCGTCTGGTGAAGTGTTTCCTGAGCCTGTAGGTATTATTTGAGGAAAGTGAAGTGGTTAATTACCTTTCTCTGGGCATCAAACACAGGGATGGGGTGGTGGCCAGAGATAGTAATGAAAAAGTAGTGCTGCACTGTCTGCCTGATGATATAGCAGGTGTGTGTGCGCGCCTCTGTGGACACCTTCGACTAGCCTAGAAATCAAATCCCTGCTGCAGAATCTCTCACAATTTTTAAGGGACTTCTTTGTTGTGTGTTTTAGTGGCAGATTTATAAAGGTAGCAGTGAAATGAACTCAACACTGATTACACTTCCCAGGCTTGGGAGGTAAAACATCCCTTCTCCCTAGAGGAGCCCTTGGCATGTCTCTCTGCCATCCTCCTGGCAGCCACCAGCACAAGGGACACATTCAGGGTCCAAGTCACCCCAGCTGATGCCCAGCTGTCAGACCCTAGTGGCAGGAGATGATGGCCTTAGCTGGGAAGAAACAGTGCATTAAAACCACCCTCGCTCATGCACGCTCCAGAGTCACACCAACTGCTCCAGGACCTGGGGACGAGAGGGAACTTTACACTCTTCATGAGGCCCACAGAGTAAAGCAAGATGCTCATTTAAATCCATGAGATTGGCATTTTCTTGTGACAAGGACCAGAGTGCCTGGCTTGGGAAAATGGGAGGAAATACAGGCAGAATTTCGCAGTCCTGAGCAAACACTGTCACCTCTACCCATCACTTTCCCTTCCTGAAAGATCCCTTGGTGGTACCAAAGGTGTTACTGTGTTTTTAAAACCTTTTCATTATAATTGAACCTGGTCAGCATATGGTGAAGCCAAAGCACAAGCTGACAAGCACAGGACTGACCCTTCCATGTTGAGCATATCTTCTTTCCCCACAGGGATATGACTAGGAAGAAGGAAAAGCCTTTATAAAGCCACTGAAACTGTCTAAAATTTGAATTGCCAGAAAAGGGGATTTTTAAAATAAATTAATACACTTCGGGTTTTTTTGTTTCACTTTAATTCAGAAGGAAAACCAAGTCTTCCACTTACATTTCTTTGAATTAGAGAGAGGAAATTCCATGTGTAATTGTTTCGTTTTCTTCATGCTCTTGGATAGCTTATGTACTGATGACTTTTGTGTTTGATGTTACAATGTCAAGAGGTAAGGCTGGGTCTTAAAAGTATTTTTTTAATGAAAATGAATGAATTCTTTGTTCCTCTCCTTTTGACAGGCTCTGTGGAGAGTGCATGCTCAGCAAGTCTAAAAACTTTCAGGACAACCTGTCACAGCCTCTAGGAACAGACTAAATGGGTGTTAACCAAAGCATGAAATATGAAACACAAAAACACAAGACAGAATGAAGTGAAATTCTGCTCTGATTTTAAATCACGCATAAACAGATTTCCTTGCTATAAGCAGAGTGGCTGATTTTTTCCTGTTTCCCTTGTGTTTTGCTTGTCTTTTCTTTTTCAGGGGAGGAAAAAAAAAGCGGCATCTCAAAATATTTGACCTCCTCCAAATGAAATTCTTTCTGTTATTATAGCTGGATATGATAAACAGCGAACAGAGAAAACTCTTCAGAAATGTGGTATATTTTTAGTGTTTACTTTCCTCTGCTCTTTCTACCAATAATGCTGTCTGGTCAGAAGGTACTAATAGGCCCCTATGGACAGATTTAAAGATGAAGGGTCTAAAAGTCAACAGTTGAGTTCAGGACCAGTTTCCCATAAATATCATCCAGCCCTTAAGAAAAACCTTGATAAAGTATAACACTTTTAAGTGCCTTTTAAAAAAGGAGATAGTCCTTGGCAGTGATACTGATATCTTCCATGGACATTTGCACATTGTAAATTTTTTTCAAATTTTCTGTAACAAAGGCATTTTGAGAATTAAAAGAGCCTTGGTGAGTCGTTAGTAAGTGAACTTGCAGCTGGTACTTTACAGGTTTCAGTAAATCTCACACCTCCCAATATATTCCAGTCCCTGTTAGATCCTGCCTGCAAGCAGTTGTGTGACACTGATGTCTTGCTGGAGAAAGTTGCCAGAAAGCAAACAATGCTGTTTTTGTAGCAAGCGCAGTTACTTCTGCAGCCCAAGCATTACTTTCAGGTTTTAAGTCAGCCTTGCTCAAGAGACCAGTGTAGCTGTCTCCTGAGGGGTCTCCTTCCATGGCCCTGAAACAGACAGTGTTGCAGGCAACCAGGACTGGAAACAGGGCTTAGTGGACCCCTGGTCAGATTCAAGGTGGCAATTCACATTTCCTTTATTTTTGGAGCACATTTTAATATCACCCCAATGCAGATTTCCTGTGTTTTCCCCCTGCTTTATGGGGCCCTGTAGTCCTTTGCTAGTCAACCAGCTGTCAGTACACACAGGGAATGGCTGAGATTTAGAAATTCAATTCATGCTTGTATGAATTCAAGCAGCTTACAGTGCTATGGAAAGTGGAGATGCCTTTCACTCTCCTTCCTGCATTCTCCATACAAACATGCCAAAAATCCCATTGCTTTCAGTGACAGACCTCACTGCCAACATAGCTGCACCTGAAAAAAAGAAGTATCACAGATGCACACTCTGCCTTGCAGCTCAGCTGGGAGAAATGAGAGGCACAAGCTCTGGAAATAAATCTGCCCCTCGCTCAGCACCAGATAACCGACAAGTGTTCGTCCATCTGCCGTAAGCAGTCACACTGTGAGTTCTCTGATGAGATGCTATGGCAGCATTATCGACCGAGGCTCTCTGGGGTGTGGGCCATGCCTGTGTGCTGCTCTCCCGCAGCAGCCTCTGGGGCTGAGGGGCAGAGGGGCTCCTGAGACCGGGCTGATGGAGCTGGGCAGCAGCGCTGTGAATGGATGGCTGCAGCAGAGGCACTGCCTGACCACGTTAGTTCTTTCTGCCAGCAGCAATGATGGAGAAAGCTCTTGCAGCTGTCCCTCAAATCCCTCGGCTGCATAGTCAAAACCATTTCTGCTTCACAGCTCATCTGCAGTCACTTGTATCAGTTACCAGCCCTGGCACTGAACTTCTGACTTATTCCTTTTATCATCACTTTTCCCCAGTGTCCTTAAATGGACACGAGATGAAGGTGATGGCAATGCATTCCCTGAGGCATCCACAGCATCCAGGTGGTGTGACCCATATTCTGACAGGGGCCCACAGCCATGAACATGAGTGTCCCCTCCCCTGGCTCAGCTAGTGATGATACCCTCAAAGGAAGTTGCATGTGAAGTTCCCCAAAAGTTTTGCTGCTGATGGAGGGGCTGAGTAGGGGGAACTCTCTTGTGTCCCACGCTGGCCTCATTCAGCATCACCACCACAGCATTTACCAGATTGGGGCAGCCCAGGGAAAGCCTGGGCAAGGGCCCCAGGGCCAGATTGCTATCTCAGGGGTGAAGCAACACCAGGATCAGGAGATGTAAGCAATGCCACATCTATCACAAGCAAGGACACTGAAGAAAATGTAGGGAAGATTACACACGAGTTGTAGCTCATTAAAGGAAAACATGCTGAGATATTTTTATATTGTTGTTACTTATAAAAGAGCCAGTTGACACAGCTTATTATGGTAATTAGAGCAATGTAAAGAGAGACCTAGCAAGGATTACAGCACTTTAGTACACCATCATCATAGCTTAAGTGAAACATATTTAGGACTCAGACAAGTCATCTCCCATGTACCTGGCCAGGGGATAAGAAGACCGGAAGATCCCTGCATTGGATCTTCTGCTCAGGCTGCTCAGGCTGCTCCAACATCCCCAGGCAGGCAGAAAACCTGCCAATGTTGGCTCTGTGCAAGGCAGAGGATTGGCCGGAGAGGGCTGGCACTGCATGGTGGCCACAGGGCAGCCAGGGTGGCAGGCAAGACAGGACAGAGATGCACTGTGGGGAGGGAATGTGGTCTCTAGGGAGATGATCTTGCAATGGGCAAGTAATTCAAAGATCTCTCCTTCATTGTCTCCATCACTGTGTCTGATGCAGGGATCATGCTTTGAGAAAGAGACTGAAGTCCCATGTTTCCCATGTGATCTGGCATCTCTGATAAATCCCCCTCTTATACCTCCAGTTTTCAGAAGCTGGTAAGAATTCAGCCATAGAATTTAATGACCCTGGTGGGATTTGCCATACTTTAATTTATCCAATCCATTTCTGATACGGAATTTATGTTTTCACCCCTGGAGGTGGCGTCACCTCAGTCTGTGTACTCCTCTGCACCCAGATTTATGACAGCTTCCTGTTCAAAATTCTCCTGTAATTCTTTACACTGTAAGTGTTAACTTCTTGGTCCTATTTGATTTTGGAGGGGCCCATCTTTCCTGAGTAGGCTGCTGCAAGAGTTTCCCAAATTCTTAAAAACCCCAAATTCCTCTCTCAGCTCCTCACCAGCTATCAGCATTTCTGCATGGTTCCCATGCATTCTGTGCAGGGAGCATCTCAGAGAACATCACCATGAAGTCTGCAGCCTGTTTATTTACTGTCACCCACTGGTCTTCCCTCTCCTTGTCAAATCTGTTATCTAAATGCTTCATGAGGTCTCCCACCTTCACGACCATCCTATGCATGGCAGTGGAATCCTCACAGCTATCCCAAACCTGCTTTGGCCACCTTGGGCTCAGGAGTTAGCTTGTTTCTGGGGTAAACAAACTGATTACCGTGCATGTAACTTCCATAAGGTCATGGGGGCTTTGTCAGTGATGCTCAGTGTAGTACCCTCAAACCCATTCCCCAGCAGGATTTTCACCTGTGTATTGCTACACCAACAGCTGTTTTGCTTTTCTTTGAATTATTTCTTTATTCAGTTTTCTGGAAAGAGTTGGAGAAGCCTGCAGCCATATCCTCTCCCACAGCTAAACTACTGCTGCAGCCAAATTCTCCTGACTTGGACTGGCTCCCACAGTCCCAGGGGCACCCACTTCAGCACAAACTGTAAATGAGTCGATGCGGATCATGTTTTCTCATGAAGGAATACCATGCAGATTTGCATTCACACAACCTGATGCCAGTCTCCTAAAAGGAAGCACGACGTCAAACAAAACATTACTCAGGTTGGGTTGTCAGCTGTGATTTAAGTTATGTGAGAAGCCAGGCCAGCCAACAGCATCCATTTCACCCCTTAGCAAATATCCAGATGGTACTTGCTGAGCTGAGAGTGAAGTGTTCTTTCTAACCTCAGAGTTGATATGTGAAGCTCTTACTGCTGGTTGCAGTGGCTGTAAAGGTGGCACTAGGGAAGCTTGTAAAATTACAGGAATCTCACTTCCTTTTTTAATTCAATTAAAAAATGTAGAAAGGGCATTTGGTGACATTTTTAGGGACAATGACACACAGGCCAAACAAAGGCATGCAAGAGCCTGATGATCTGAGTTCCTGTAGTCAACCCAAGCACTGACTGCTGCACAGAGCTACTCACCTCAGGCCTCATTAAAAACTGGGTACAGTGTAGTTTGCAAATGTAAACAAGTGGTTCAACCACAGTTAACTTATTCAAGACTCTCTGCTGAGCACATCCTTGCTCCCTTTTAGCAGAAGCTACTACATGCCACCCTGAGAAGCCACCATGAATGCTCCCCTCTTTGGCTGCTGGTGGCTTTCCTACCTGCAGTAACATGAGCAGGAAATACAGCTGAGCAGAAAACACAGGCACTTGTGAGGTCTTGTGCAAAAGCAGAGGAGTGCTGTACTCTGTCTGGGTGACAGAAGTGACTGCCCCTAGGGCAGCATGCTCAGAGCTCGGGCAGCAGCTGAGCCCACACATCCGCCAGCCCCCAATGCAGGCAGGGTCCACATCCTGCACTTTGGCAGAGGTACCTGGGGCTGAGGCTGCTGACACTCGATCCACATTGGCTCAGGTACCTGGTGATCAGCTGAGTGCCCTTGCTGTCCACAGGCCTGACTTACACCAGCAGAACAGGGAGCCAAAGCCAGCTCAGGTTTCTGCTTCTGCAGCCACCAGCAGAAGCACTGACCCACCACAGCCAAGTCTGGTCTTGAAAACTGTTCTCTTTTATGGAGACAATTAAATCCCTCTTGTGCAGCCTTGACATTAAAACATATTTCAATTTAAAAGCAATATTTAGTAGAACAGTTGGGTTTTTTTCACCAGTTTATTTGGATGCCAGAATCCAGCAGAAACCTCAGGACTGGCTGATTCATGCCTGTTTCATTTTTCCTTTCAATCCATTTTCTCTGAAAAGGAGACATAAGCAGTGAAGCCAATATAGTTTTATTGGATCCAGTGCACTGCCACTAAAACAAATACATGTACACTCAGGCCACTACACTTTTATTAAAACAAATAGAATTTAATTCAAACCAGCATTCAATAGCTACAGATTTTGGTGGGTGGTTTGTTGGATGGATTTTTTTTTTTTTTTTTAGAGACGAAATTAAATCCTACCAATACTTTTGCTCAATATGTTTTTACAATCAGATTCATTTGACCTAGGCAATATATATTTATCATAGGTAACACATTTTTATTAAAAAGAAATTTATAGAAACCAGGTTTCTTTTGAGTGTATAGACAGAAATCCCAACCCATTGTAAGATTAGACCAGGAGGACAGAGGGAAGAACCTTTATTATTTTTTATGCTGGTAAAAGACAGTTCTACTTAAGGGGTTCTTTTGACTACTACACTTGGGGTGACATATATCTTCTTAGAAATTAGGCTTTTAGAAATCAGTATCTTGCTAGGTAAAATATACTTTTTACAGAACAGCACTGAAATAAAAAGCTAGTGCTCAATACAAACAAATGCATTCAACAAAGGATTACAGTGGATTCAAACAAGAACAAGGGAACTAGGGCTTGAATCAAGGTGTATCTGCATAAGATGGTATCTAGAAGAAGCAATCTGTGGTACTAATAATCTGAAAAAGAATCAGCAGAAAGCTCAATACAGTAATGAAACTGAGTTGTCATTTAGAGTAGCGATGTTCATTTTATTGCATTTCCACACCTCTGTTTGTAAATGAGATTTTTACAGATGCCAAAAGGAAGTACATTTCCTTTCGTCACTAAATGATTCTGCAAATCAAGCTTAGGTCTCCATGTGTGTCTAATAGAAACCACGGCTTTATAAAACTTAATTTTGCACTTCCAAAACCTTTCCATTTCTTTATTCATTGTGATATATCCTTTGATCTGGAGCAGTCATTGTCTTCCCTATTCTCGCTCCTTCAGTTTATCAGAGAACAATGCAGAACTTAGGAAGAGTCCACAGCAAACTATTCACATTTTTCTTGACAACATTTTGTAAGAGAGGGACTGATCCTGCTCCATAAGCAAAGCTGTTTTCTCCCCCTCAAAGGAAAGCACCTGGAAAGTTGGAGATGTGTCTGCGTGACAGTGGAGCGTACATTTCTGTCCAAGTCAGGAGAACCCATGCACTTAATTCACATGGGTTTATTTAAATCTCTTCTCCCTTGTTAGTAAAGTTTGGGAAGAAAAAAAAAAAATTCATAATCTTGTATGAAAATCAATGGTAGCAGATCTTAATGGCCTCCTCTGAGCTCATAGAGTAAGGGAAATGAGGGTGCAGCGCTGCAACCATCAGAGTGGTGCTTTGGCTGCATTCAGACCTGCCACAGCTGGAAACAAGCACATTCATGAGCACTGAAGCACAGTTTTGGTTGCTGCTGAGTGCCCCTAAGGTTGACAGAAGGTATTTGGTGTATTAACATCTTGGTGTGGTATAATAATAAAAAGTATTGCCTTGTGTTGACCTTCCCTCTTGAATCAAGGGCTCTCTCTGAATGTCAGTCAGGAAAGCATCATTAGATAGCATTGGTGGGGAGCACTATCCCATCCATATGGGCTGAACAGCTGCCTTTGCAGACTTCCCAGCCGGGGGAGCAAAGGATTAAGTTCAAGACCCATATCCAGACATACTCCTCCACATTGTGCTGAGCGGCAGCATGTTGCAGGTGACAGAATGTTTCTTCTGTTTCCAGTTCACTTTGTCAGAGACCAGCTACTTCTCCTTTGCCTCATTCCCTGTGACAACATTTCCAGTCAACAGCTCAGCAGCTGCATCTGCCCATCAGGTTTCTCCTCCCTGCCAGCCTGGTGCAGAGAGAGGAAAAAAACCCAACCTTACTCCGAACAATTTTAATTAATACTGACATTTATCAAGCTGCAGAGGAAGCAACTGCTGCTTGTTGCTTGGGTTTATGTGAAAATAGTAGAAATAAATGGAACTGTCATAAAGTTGTAGACCATCCTGTCTTCATTACATCTAATGCCTGGGAGAAACGAGTTGTGAGCAGCAAGAGATACAGGAGCTCATGGGGCAGCTGATGGACAGCCCAAGCACTGAGGCTTTCTCTGAAAAGCAGGCTTCTCCTAAACCACACTGCCTTCTTCACATGTAGACACGTGGATCTGCTTGGGATATTGGCTAAAAGCTTGGCACAGTGACCCAGTAAATACCACCCATGTCCCTCTGTCTTAGGTGCTGCTCCAGAGGTGGCAGATCCTGTCCCTCGTGTGATGTGAGCACGCCGTGCTCCTGATATCCTGACTCTGACTCAAAGTCCATGTCTGAGTTGTTCCAGTTGCTGTTCATTGCCTGCCTCACACCTGCCTCAGCACTGCAGGTCTGTGACCTGGAGACACATAGCCCTTTGACAGGTCTGGTGTAAGCTCACCACGGTGGAAAGGCCAAGTAGCTGCATTATATTGATGCGAAATGCAAATAGTACATGCTTTTCATTTTATGCTAATGTTTACATTCTCTGCATCTTTCCAAGCCATCTTGCCCATTTGCTTTTAAGTGTTGCTGTAAAAGCTGTAGCACTTATCACATCTTTCTACCAGGGTAGTCTTTGGACATTTCTACCTGCTTATTGACACCTTTTCCTTAAACTCCTCTGCAGCATTTATTTCCTAGCAAAAATGTAAACCCTGAAAGAGAATAATTTCTTGCATCCTGACTCCTGGAGGTAGAAAAAAATTGCTCTTCCTCTGCAGCTGTGTTCCTGCATCCCAGGTATCCTTTACTTTAGCTTAAAAGCAACAACAAAGAAATAAGGGAATAAATAGAAAGAATTTGTATAATGGGTCAGTAGTGTATGTGATTTTCTTTGCAAGAGCTAATATCTGACCTGATATGAAATGCTAACTCATCCACTACATGCTTACAGTATAGCCCATGAAAAAAAAAAAAAAATCCCCCCCAAAATATCAAACCCAGTATCCTGTGAACCAGTTAAAAATAGACATTCTAAGCAAGGGATTTGTAGGTCAGGAGAAGCTTATCTCTAATCCCTTTGGGAAAAGTAAATCCTCCTGTGGCCCCAGAAGCGTCCAGTGGAGTCCTCTTGGGGCAGAGAACGCTGGTGTTGGTTTGTAGCTTTTCTGAGAACCTGCTGCTCTGGATGCATAACAAGTACTCTTCTGAATGCCATTTTTGCCTTTAACTCCTCAAAGAGCCCTATCTTCCAGAAAGGAAGATACACCAGTGCCTTCTCAAGCTCTGAAATGGGGCCAAAAGCAAAGAAAATCTCAAATCTCCCAGACCCATATTCACTTTTTAACCTTTAACAGACATACTGTGCGAGTAGACTGATGAATTTCTGCAAAATGCTCAGAAATTACAGAATCAAATCCTGATGGCAAACAGCTGTAGACCCTCGAAGCAATGCTCCCTGCACACCCCCTCCTTGTACCCCCAGACACAGTCACGTATGGTATAAGACTAAGATTCTGTTGCAGCTCACAACAAGCCAGGACATCTTCTGCAACCCTTGCTTTTAATGCAATTGTTTAATATCATACAATAAAGCAGTCATTCTATAGTTTCAAATGGGCCCTCTCATCCTGAAAATGCACTGTGAATGATAAATGATTCTTCCCAATGTTGCTAAAGTGAAATCCACCTCTTTTTGTCTCCTTTAGCTCTAGCCAGCAGCAACTGTTGGCTGCTGATAGCTGCAGACAGCACATTTCCCTTTCAGGAAACAAATATTGTTTTATTTTGTAGAAAAAAATATCCTCGGTAATGTCAGCTATAAAGTACAGTAACTGGTCTTCAGCAATACATTGAATTATACACACCTAACTGTATTGGAGACTATAAATTCATCAGATGGTGCAGGCCAGGGGGCTTGAGGAGTGGAAGGGATTTGTCTCTTGTCCCCCTCCGGGGAGAACTGTCACCCCAGAGCTGAGATATTGCTTGAGCAGTGACTCTCCGGGGGCAGAGGAGGCAGAACTTGCTGAGTCTGTTTGCGATGTGCTTATCTGTTATTGACATTCAGATCCCGTAATAACTCAGGGAATAAAAACAGAAAATGTGCCCACTCAAAACATCTTTGGATCCTGAAATGACAAATTCCTACTGCAGGGAAGAGACTGATTTGGTTCCTGCCAGTCCAGTTCCCATGGGAAAATACATTGCCATATTCTGTGGTAAGTTTTTAGAAATGCACATGATGGTAGGGATGTGTCAGAAAACATAAAAGAAAATCACAAGCAGTGATAATGTCACTGACATGGCATTAAAGGCTACTTGCAGCTGTTCAGCAGAGTTCCATCATGCACAGCGATAAAGATGATAATTTTTGATTCCTAGTATTCAGTATTTATTTTTCTCTGATTTTGGAAACCTGTTCTATTACTTTTCTTCCACTGATATTTTCCTCTGACCTTTTCTTCCAGCTTTTCTAAGTACCATAAGGTGCCATCTGAACAGCCTTTGAGCAGTATTTCATATCTATCCACCTTTGTGTTGACAAAGCAAATTTAATCTATTTTTAAACTATGTTTTAACAGAGAAAATAAAAATTAATATGGAATGAAAAAAAATTGTATTTTTCAGACAAAAGAAGGAGGTTAAGTTGTTGGAGATTTTTACATACATTTTACATACGTACATTCACTGCTCTGTTATTTCCATTATGGCTTGTATTGTAATTCCTAATCCATGTCAATTCAGAGCACCTAATTGCCAGTTAAAACACAATATGGTCTCTTTAAAATGAGAAGTATCCTTGCCTTTGCTAATGAACATCTTTGCCTGGTATAAGTAACTTTCTACAGTATTTTTTGTCACGTCTTCTGCCATTTTTGTCTTCCTGTACTTCTCTCGTCAAGTGAGCTTTATTTTTAATAGTTTTGTCAAGAACAATAACAAAACCTCAATAAAATGACTAGACTGTTTCATCTCATTGTTCCTTTTCAGGCGCGTTGATTAAGATGCCAAAATATCTATCACATCAGCACATGACTTACATAACAGGGAGTTCTTCAGTCACTAGATTCTGTCAAGTCGACCTGTCTAATCCAGTGATTTTAGGTCAACACTCAGATCAAGGTCTTATTGTTTCTAATAAGCTGTATGAATCATGCTTATTATTTTTAGTCACAGAATTTTCATTAGAAATCTGTGCCTGAGATCCATGCATGACTCATTACATGACAACAGATGCATTATTCTTGTTATAAATCATTCAAATTTGGGGACAAATTTGACGTGATGTAGTACAGTGTTAGTTCCTAAAACGATAATGTTGAGTTTATAGCCCCTGCATCTACATTGGTGACTGGAGGTGTAAGCTAACAAAGAAAACCCTTAATTTCAGTCTGTGCATCTCCATCTTAATGCAAACAATCAATCATTACGGAAGGAAGCACAATACCAATCCTTTCCCCACTGAGGTCAAGTAGTGACTTTGAAGTGAGGGAACTGGGTTCGCTGATAAAAATGATAGACAATTAGTGAGTGCTGTGTTTAATTGGAATGAATGAACTTGATTATTTGGTTTCCAATAAAGCAAAATAAACGGTACATGAATCCATTAATAATGAAGGATCTTATGTTGTTTCTTTGTTGTTATTTTTGATGCTCAGAAGTGGGTCACTCTGTATGTGCATAAACAAAGAAAATAAATGGCTAAAGAGGAATGAATTTTCCATAACCTGATTAAAGGATACGTCTGGCTCCTTAGAGAATGTTATAGTGCTTAATGATTTTGTTGTTGCTATTCTTAATGTGTCTAATGTTTGCTGTTTAAGAAAATCAAGAATAATGTTCAAATGTTGGTCCAGAAGGAAGCTGTCAGCCAGGAGGAGGAGAAAGCCTTGTTTATCCAACAAATTCTCCACTGGCAAACTGCACAAGGAGAGAAGACCCCTCCCACCCTCAATCCCTGAGAAACTTCACTGGATCTAAAATGAGGGGCCAGTAAATTGTGCAGTGTGACCCCCCCCCCCCCCCGAGCCCCATGTCCCACAACTTCAGCTCAGCTGGAGCATGCATGGTGCAGCAGTGTACACACCAGCGCCAGGTACATGCCCCCTGGCAAGCACTGTGTGTGCCCTGGCACCTGAGCTCAGGGGAGAAATCCCAGCAACCTCAGATGAGATGTTCAGCTACAGACCCAAGATGCTCTATCTTTCAGCATCCCATTCCCCAGAACTGAGTGTCATTGTGGCTGAGAGCCAGAGCACCCCTGTGCAGGGCCAGACCTCACACACATGCTCTGACCGTGAGTGCCCTTGCAGCCGGTGCCCAGGAGACCAGGCTCAGCCTCTTTGCTCCCTGCCTCCCTGCAGCTCATATACAACAAGAAATGTGTCTCATGGGAAGTCCAAGAAGTGGAGCTGGCGCTCAGCCAGGACGGGCTGCTGCACTCCCCAGCCCTGGAAATGCTTGCACAGAAAGAGACCAAGAAAGGCCTGCTCTTGGCCCAGAATGCCTTTTGGTTGTGTCCTGATACAAATTCAGATGCGATGTGAGGTTATCCCTGGATCCCACTGATTAGATACAGGCTCTGTAGTCCCATCAGCTTTCCCCAGTCTCTGGTATCAGCATCTCCCAGTCACTGCACAAAGTTCACTTTTCTCCCAGACACTTGATCAAAATCCAAGTGTTTCCAGGATAGTGTGTGCTCTTTTGGCATTGGTTGTGAGACACGAAATCCTAATGGGCTGTGTTATTATTTTAGCATGCTGCTTGTTCAGTTCTGTGCAGAGCAAACCATGAGAATTAATTGGCAGATGCTATGAGATCACAGCAACAAGAGTTGAGAGAAGTTGCATCGACAAAGAAAAGACAGTTCCCTAGCTTTGAAGGGCTTTCTGCCTGCCAAACTGTAAAAGTCTGCTAGAGACAAATGGAGCCACAAGAATCCCTAAAAGAGAAGAGGCAAAACCCACAAATAATATCATATGAAGGCTCCTTTGCAGCATGAAATGACAAGCACCTAAACCAGAGCAGCTGCTATTAGTGATCCCCAAAATGACAATTAGGAGGATGATGACAGTAATAATACACCTTTGAAGGATAAAGCCTTTATTAAGGGAAAATTAGCAAAATTAGTTCCTAGTATTACTCGGTAATTTGTCTAGGGTCACACAAAGGTTGAACTTGACTCTCTTTAGACAATACTTTTCACAAGACTGCATCTCCTTAAGAAAAGAAGCCCTATTTATTTCTTGCAGACATGTTTGCAGTTTGTATAGCTATCTTCACAATATCATCAAGCTGGTCTTTGTTAGCTCAGGATCCTTTTCACATCGCTCACCATTTTAGTTCCCATAACAACAGAATACATTTGTAATATGGAAACTCGGCTTCCCTCAATTCTTCTGGGCAAGCTTGTTTTCTTCACTTAATAGAAGCTTGTAACATACTAGAGGTTTGTGCAAGCCAGAAAACTTGCTTAGTTTAATGCAGTGGGCAATCTGATGCAAAGTTTTGACGAAATTATGTTCCTATTTAAACAACATATTCAGGTAAAGTGACAATTTCAAATGTCTGCAGCTTTTGGCTTTGAAATAGCCAGGGGTTGCCACATCATATCTGCATTTTCTAATTGAGATATAAAATACATGTTTTTGAATATGCCTTTTTAGATTCCAGTGAATTCATTGTGTGTGTATTGTGTGAAAAAACAGTTTGAAAACAACAAAGTTGGCTAGCCTAGCAAGCTTTATCTTCAGCCTATAGCTCTTTCCCTGAATTCAATACTGCAGGCACAATTTAATGCAAACCCAATTTATGACTTAATGCTCCAGGGACCATAGTGGGAGATTGTTACATTATTCTTTTCTAATCCTATTTGTGTTTTAATTTGCTAAGTCTGTAATGAGGTGCATGCCTTGAATAGATTCAAGATCTTCAACATTGCTTTTGACTTTGTTTAATATAATAGATTGTACAGTTTGCATTCAGAATTGAGGTGTTCCAGTCAGTACTATCTCTTCATTTTCAAAACTAGAGTGGATAAAATTATGTTCTGAAAGTAATTGTATCCATGTTTCCTTGTTTATCACTTAATGGTGTATTTCCTGTTATAATTTTCTGTTACAATATGTGAGGTCACAAAAATCAATTCTCGTGGACTCTGACTTGACTGTTTGAAATTACTCTCCAAAACGCTCTGAAAAAATTATGGGGAAAATAAAGCACTGGGTAGTAAGTGGCTGGCTGTACTAATTCTTTTGTATTACTGCTTTTCTAATTTTTTTTGCTGTTGAAACTTCAGTAAAAATATAGAGAAATGGAGTAAACTGTCAGTTACATGATACATGCAAGTGATGATAATCAACATACCCCTATTTATGCCAATGATATATGGTGATAAATCTACTCCAATACACCCATAGCATTTTGGTTTTAAAATTTATTGCCTGTGATCCCAGTTGCCATTCATCTACATAGAGAACAGAAATCCCATTTCAGATCATCTCTAGACTTAAGCTTTGCTTTCATTCTTCTTGGAAGAGAAAAAAAAAAAAAAGAAAACGCCATAATATATTTAATTTTATTTTTGTGATCATATTTTAAAACATACTATACCACAAAAACGTAACAGTTGAAAAAGGTAAAATATTTAAAAAGGAAAAATTCAATGCCTTGACACCTAAGAAAGGGGAAGGGGAAGGGGAAAGGGAAGGGGAAGGGTGTAATGTCACAACGACTAGAATCTTGTTTTCAGATAGCACACAGTAATAATAATATTTCCTTGGGTGGTTCTCATTGCTATCACACAAATATGTGTCCTGAGCCACCTTTGTCCTGTAACAGCCATACCAGGGGAAAATCAGAATTTTGGTTCCAAATGCGTGGTCAGAGCCAGTTGTTCTTTTTCCTGAGTTCTGGCACTGTAGGACTCTCTATTAAACTCACAGAATGCAGCTGGAGCAGCTGTGTCACTGACCCAAAATAAGGTGTAAGCAGACACTCCACAGAGCACAGTGAACAGTGTTGACACTGATGCTCACCTTACAGACATATCCCACCTAAATGCCTTCTCACAATATTGGTCAGACATTCCTCTTGATTTCTTTCATGTTTTCCTTTCCTGGATATAGTTTTACCTAAATCTATGCCTTTGTAAACAGGCAGAAGCAAAAAAAACCCCAGGATTTTACAAAAATCAAAAGACAGGCAATCTTTTCCAGAATGCACCCATCCAGGACGTGGAGTTTGTAGCAACAGTACAGCAGGACCCTGCCTTATGAGTCACAAATGCAGGAGTCCAATAATCAGAATAATGAAAGCTCTTGCAATTTAATCTCTTTTTCAAGCATGCATTCTGTTCACTTTCCACACAGTCTTAAGAACTTAATAAATCAGAATAATGAAAAGCTTACAGAAATCTCGTATTGTATTAAAAGCTACCCTTAATTTGTGAAACCTCCACTCAGGCCAACAGATTATTCAGTTTCGTATTTATGAGGAATTTGGATTCATATCTCTGGCTCTGAACAGATGGATGCTGGATCAACTGCTGCAATGCCTTTACTTTCCATCTTGAATGCAGCTAAAAGCTCTCATAAACTTGATTTTGGTAAATCCAGACAGTAGGAAACTCAGAAACACCACTGAGGCTCTACACTCTGACATTTTTGAGTTCTGAGAAAACCTCTGTGGGTGTAAAGATACTATTCAAGCAAATTCTGACTTCCCCCTTGGTTAGTACTGAACACAAAGCCTGAATCTCTAGTAATTACCTGACAGGTAAACAAAAGCAGTCTTTATTTCATACGGCTGAAAACGAAAGATGAACCATCAGAACAGCCCTTGGTTAAGACTAACTATTTTTGGATGCAGCGCCGCCTAATTTTTTGCAATGTATCTGCTTCCACTCACACCAGGTAGTGTCTGGTGATGATACTGATGGGGAGGGCACATGAGGAAGGTATATGAGGTTTACGTAGCATATCTACAGACCTAATAAACAGAAAACACTCAAGTCTAAATGGAGGATTTTCAGATAGTAATCTTCATAGGCCACAAGTGGTCTTTGGAGTCCTTTCTGATCATCTGTAGAATAAAATTGATTTTTGTCTTATTGCTGAGGTTCCTGGCACCAGGACTGGTGGAATCCCTCAATATCACTTCGTTGAATCTTTGCTGTGCTACAAAAAAATTTTTAAAAGGCATGCAGGCTGTGTAGGGACTGTGTCCAACAGACATGGCAAAACAGCTTTTGGAACCAGAGCTGCATGGCTCTAAAGAAAGGCTGCTGGCCATGAACTAGCAGAGGAGCCAGCAGATCCATTGGACAAATTTAAAAATGACACTCACGACTGACAGTCACTGCCTGCTTCCACTATCCCCCACATAATGACTGGTTTAAAAGTGCTGGATCTCCAAAATTCCTGTCAGACAACTTTAAAGGGTTAAGTGTTATCCAGCATCCAACCCTTGGTTGTATGTAGTGAAGGCAGCCAGATCCCTGCCCCACATGTGTTCCCAGGGAGAAAGCATGGAGGCTTCTGAAGTGGACCTTTGGTGAAAATGAGACGCTTGACTCCAAGAGTACAATGCTGGAAACCTCCTCGTGGTTTCTGTCTTGCCTAAATGCATCAGTACTGCCTCTTCATTTCACTTTCACACAGAGTTATGCCTCTCTACTCTGCCCTGACCTGGCCATATCAAGAAATTAGAGAAACTTCCACATTAGTAGCCAGGGGGTAACCTTTGGACAGGACTAACACCACTGGGACCAGCCTGTGCTTAGATGGTTGTTGCTGTAGAAGGTGCAAGTTTGAATCTTCTCAGGCAGATGAAAGAACTGAACACATATTTCCCACTCTCTGAGCAAGTGTTCTGCCACCTGACTTTTGCCTAAAAGCAGGGTATGATGCACTTCTCGTATGTTCATATGTTTACATGAAAGCATCAGCAGTTACCCCTCTTTCCTGAAAAATTTACAGTGGATGCCAGAATTTTTGATGTGTTCATTTCCTCTGCAAATACCCACTGGACTTAGACCACCCAAGGGGTTCAGTCAGAGCAGAGCTCAGTTTCTGTTGCTCATAAAGTCCTGAGGCACATGCTGAGCTGCTCAGGAGGGAAAGTGCATCATGTGGGACAATATGTGCCTCCACACACAGGTGACAAGCAAGCCGGGCTTTAGAGTGGTGTGCCACACACTACTTGAAGATGAACTTCACCTTCACCTATCAGCCTTCTGATTGTTGGGTAACTCTATTATACTCACCTTGACTTCTCCTTGAGGCAGCAAGAAGAGATGGGCATTTTCCAGAGCAGACCTGCTCATCAAAGAAGACTCACCTTTGGTTGATATAAACACCTCAGGATGTAGTTCCATTTTTGGACCAATTTTAAGCACGTCATCCTTTCCTATGTACACTTGCAGCTCCCGTTGGCTGCCCTGGCAACCACAGGGCTTGCAGACTTCCAAGACAGGACAGCAAAATCTTGTAAAGCAAGTCAGAATTTCCCATAGCACTTCCTTGGTTAAGGTTTAGTTTTGAATTCCTTTTGTTCATGAGCGTCCAGACAGAGTAACTGATTTTCTGTGATAGTAGGAAAAAAAGAGTTTGAGGGAAGGATTTCTCTTACCTGCTAGAGTCTAGGAGGCTTCTATGAGAGGACACATCTCGTTTATTATTTGAGATGCATATCAAAGCTTTAAAATACATCTGTGACTTGATGGTCTTTTGTGTGTAGCAAAGAGCAACTGCACAGTGATGGCACAGGAACCCTTTGTCTAAAGAACAGAGAGTGCCAGAGCTGCAGGAGAATCCCTGGCAGCAAAAGGCACTTGCAGAGAGCAGCAAGGCACATTTGGCCAGGGATTATTTCCCACCATGGGCTAAGAGGGCTGCAGTGTCCTTCCTCTCCTTGCCCTCACACCCAGTGTTTGCACAACCCAAGAGGACCAGGCACCTGCACAGCCCAGCACCACCCATCCTCACTCCCACCAGCAGAGACACCTCCAAACCTCCAACCTGCGGGTCACAGCAGCTGAGGCTGCTTTAACAGTAGGTAACCAGGCAGCTGCAGACTATGGAAAGACAGGCAGGGAAGCACTCCCAACAGAGAAAAAAAAAAAAAAAAAAAATTCAGTGCCCACAAGATAAAACGTATTCAGTGGATAATATGATGCCTACATGCTAAAATTCCTGAAGGTAATTAGACTTCATGTTTGCATATGTTTATTGTTTTGTCTCAAGTGTATTTTTCCTAAAAGCATTAAATATTTTGTTACAATTCCTTAAAGAAAGCATCCATTTCTCCACAAACGAAATCAGATATTTGTGTTTGTTCCTTCATATAGATGCATTTAGGAAAGTGTAAGCATACATCTATATGTCTCTATTTAACATAACAATGTGCACAAGAGGTATCTAACCTATAGTTGTTATCAGAAGAACAAAATAGAAGGAGGAAAGCTGTTACATGCTCTTTCCAGGAAGCTGACAGCACTGGCTGACCTTTATCATGGCATGAGCATGTATTAGCCAAAATAATACCTTAACAGTTTTTTAGTACCCGACTATATGTTCAGTTCTAAGGAATAGCAAACGTTTAATCATAAATATTTTAATGGCTTCAGGGATTCATGGTATTCAATGACTGTGTTAAATGATAATAATCACATCTGGTTTATTACTATAGTAATTCAGCAGCTTCTCTTCAGTAGTTATTTTTTATTACATGTGCTGTGCTACTGTCATGGTCATTTATAGTAGTAATATTTTAAAGTGGCTCATTTGTTTGTTTAAGGACAGTTTCACAATATATTTCTGTATTAATATACATTTTGTACTATTATTTTCAAGCTGCCACTGGAAAATTGATCCTAGCTTGTTACAATGAGAGGGGCTGAGACTGATGCAGAATGCCAATTCTGAGAGCAAGCGACAGAGCAGATGGGTAGTGTACTGGTCTCCACTGGGGCTGTAATTGCTGTTGAGTTTTATTCATAAATGAAGGGGTCCATTAAGAAATAGTTAACTAATAATAAACATGAGGGGAGGATTTGAATCAGGCAGAGCACAGACAGAAAAATGCCATAGTTAAACAGTCAGAAAGCAATTGGATACGGCCATTTTACAAATTATTACCCAATAATACTCCGAGTTTTTGCATGCTAGCCCACTTATAACGGAGGGACTTTTACTAGGGAGACAAAGGAGAACTGATTGATTTTGCTGATCATTTTATTCAGCTACCTGCCCACTCTCAGTCACATGAGAGAGGTGTCATTTATCTTAGTGGGATCATTTGTGAGAGTAAAGATTTGGAGCATCAAGCCATATATCAGCACAAATGGGAAGAAAGTAGCAGGAGTTAGTTATCAAATTAGAGAGGGGACCACTCAAGACTGGAAAGACCTTCCCACCATTATTTTCTAAAACCTTGTTTTCCTCAGCATGCTGCACTTCCTGGTCATAGCACTCTCAGGCACCTGGTATTCAAGCTATTTACCTGGAGAGAGTGACACTGGAACAAAAGTAGACCTCACGGGAATGCCTTGGAGAGTTGGATAGCATGTGTGAAGATGTGACAATCTCTCATCAAGCTCTAATAGCAGTCGTGACTCTCCACTATCTCAGCAGCCCAACCTTGGGAGGTTTATGTTGAATTTAAGAGCAACCAAGAAGTTACTGGGCATGATGGCTCACATCAGAGCTTGTCCAGCGTATAGAGACCTTGCACTGCCTTTACAGTTGGCACAAAATAATTAGTAGCCATGTTCACAGATGTGAAAAATATAGATAAAGGCAGTTTGTAAACCTTGACCTTGTTTGTGAAAGAAAAACTGGTAGAGCAAGGGTTAACATTCTGCCTCCTCATTTTTTTGCTCCTTTCTCTCTCTTTTCATTTCCTTTCCTGCTTTTAATGACCTGGTGAAGGAAGTTCCATTTAGCTCAGCAAAAGCTCTCCACTATCCCACCGCACAAGATGTATTGAACTTTTGCAGCAAAAGTTAAAAGGAAAGTAAGGACAATTGTTAGTGCTTCTTTCCTGCCCTGTTTTCTAGTTGGTTTGATTGTTTGGTGAGCTGAGGATAGATGGCTTTTATAGCAGGGGATGATGAATGACTCTGAAACAGTCTGTAACCAGAAGTGCCGACTGACATGTTGCTGATGTAATTGACACACAGGGTTATGTTTGTACAGAGTCACTTAAATAAACATGTGTTAGGCTGGAGTCAGCTACACCAGCTCTTCTTCTTTACTTCCCCTCCACCCTTCATTTATCACTAAAAGATAATGATAACGACTTGATCTTCCTATCAGTCATTCATTATATTAATTAATTAAAATGTAATTGTTTTAAATGCCTCTCCATTGCCGTGGGTACTTTGTACTGCACTTAAAACACACACACTATCAGAGGACAAAATAAATCCTCAACAAAAAGACACACTCATCAAATGGGTTCCTTCAAACTAGCAGTTCCTTTCATCCTGCAATTATCTCTATAGCCTTCAAAGTGGCCTTTCCCTAAATGCTCAGGAAAATAAATTGGTCCAGAAGCTTGACAAGTAGTTCAACTAATCCCAGGTCTTATGAAAGGAGCCAAAGAAAATTCCTCAGAGAAAAAGCTCTTCTAGAAGACTTCCCCTTTCCTCTACTCATACTTACTGTTGTGCAATGTTTCTTCCTTTGTGGCTTTCTGTGTAGCTTCATCAAACCTTATAAAGATCTTTATTCCTCTTTATGGCTTTTCTGTCTCCCAAGTAAAGTGCTGAAATAAATTTCCAATCTAAGCTTTTAAATATATATACTGGCATTGAAACCAACACTTCTGCATGATTATGCTAGGCAAGTCAGTATGCAACAATCCAGTTTTAATGTATAAAGCATGGAAGAGTACAAACCAAGGATAAGAATTTATGCGAGGGCTTTTTCTATGGGTAGTTCTCCTTGGCTTTGGGATCTTTGACTGACCTAACACTCAGCAAATCTTTATTGCAAGACTCAGGCAGGCTTAAATTTAATAACTCACACGTCAGAAATATATGGTTATTCAAAGTGCCAGTATGAGATAGCATCCATTATAAGACTGGTTTAGGCACACAAGGATGGATTTCACAGGAGGGAGTAAATGGAATTTAAGAATTCTATAAATTGCATTTACCCTGATTTTATTCTAATACTCTCTTCGTTTATTTCCCGTCACTGTGCACTGGGAATGAACTCTGCCTTGCCACAGCAAGTCCCCGATTTCCATAGCAGCATTCCACAGCAGTGCACAAGACTGTCTAGCCAAATAAAAGAAAGATTGGATAAAACAGTGCATCTTAAACATCACCTGATATTGCTTGGGTTTAGTACCTCAGTACTGTGGGTCTGGGCCACCACTAAGCTTCTCCCTGGCATTGCCCACTTGATGAATAGGGCTGTCTGTTTTCAGACTATCCTGCCCACAGTGCCACGCAGGCTAGGGAACAAACAGACTTTGCTAGCAACTATGTGAGGATTTTTAATACACTCACACACAGTAAAGCCTCCTAGCCATCTCTGAGTTGCTAATCCATACATAAGCCTTCAGAATATTCCTGTAAAGGGCCTCCTAACTGGCATCTTAAGTCTGGGGTACCTGGAGAAAAGGAGCTGGCAACTGGCCTCGGCACTGTTGGGAATTAACTTTTGGGGCAGAAACAGATAGGATGGAAAGCAAAGCTCTGCAAAGCCTTCTGGGCCACATCTGCCTCTGCTTTCACCTCTATCCAGCTGAGCTGGGAAGTTCTGGCAGCTGGTGGGAGCTCTCCCAAATTTACACCACCTGCTCTTCATGCCTCCATGTTCCAGATGAGTCAAATGGAATGGAAATTCTAAAAAAAGCACATGATGGATTCACGGTGTAAATCAAAACTGGGAGCAAATTGCCAGAGCTCTCAAGAGTTTTGGTTTCAGACTTAAATGTTTGTTTTAATTTGGGGGTCTTTCACCCTTCTTCTCCTCACTTTCTCAAGACACATGAGATGAGCTATCACTTTACTTTACACTGAGATTGCTCTAATGATGTCAGCCCATTCCTTGGAATGTGATTGCTAATTAACTCCACACACTTTTACTCTTGTTTTCTGAAAAAGGGCCTCTTGCACTCGGAGACCTGAAGAATTACAGGACACAGCAGTAGTTGTGGCATTTAATATCTTCTTGGAGGCATGACAGATTTAGCACACCCTTGCCTGGCTATTTGGATTCTGGAGAACACTGTATGCCTGATTTCTATCAGGTCTAAGCAATGCCTCATTGCAGGCCTAAATTGTAGGACAGAACCTCTTTAAGGGAAAAGGAAAATGAATACCACCCTCTATAAATTAGCTGGAACAAACAAACTAGTTGCTCAAAGTTACTGTACTCCTGCCAGGAGTCATAAACCAGCTAGCTGTGTTTAAGAAAAGTAAAAACTGTTTTTCCTACCATGGAATAAACATTCTCTGGGTTCTATTCCTAACCACAAATGGCAAATGTATGCAACTCTCTGAGAACCAAATTCTGCTCACTTTCCAAATTCGCTTAATCTCCAGTCCTGGGAGATTAATTAACTCGACAGAGAAGCCAACACTGAACCTGGTATAGAAGTGTTTTTTGAAGTAAGTGGTGTTCAGTTCATCTAAAGAAGCTGCTCTGCTGAGGCCAGCAGAAAAAGCTGAAAAACCTAGATGCTCCTGTTTTCCAGTTTTGCAAGTAACGTTTTGAATTTAAGGGACCTGAGAAACAGATACTGGGCACAGATAAGACCATCTTTTAAGAGAAACAGGAAGCATGTATCTACCTGCAGAATTAATTCCAGAGATTTCCAAACAAATCTCAGAACGAGCACACCTTCATGGAACATACACAATACACATGTGCTGAAAATGAATTTTTTTGCTTTCCTAAGGAAAAAGCTAATTCTCTAGTTCAGAATTCAAAAAGCAGAGATCCCACACCTCACTGGGAGCTGCTGCCTGATTTTGCACAGGCTTCCAGCAGTGAAACCTGCAGAGAACCCCGGCATTCCCACTTGCCCCCTCACTTGCAGACAAAGGCAGGGAGTGTGTCATTGTAGCAAGAAAGCCAAGAGGCAGAAGTTGTGTCTCCTCCATGGCACTTTTACATCACCTAGTGTTGCTCTGGTTATCCTGGCTTCACAAAGAGGCCTGAGGTCTTTCTGTAATTACAAACACATCCTCAAGTCCTGCATCCACACCCAGTCCCTGGCATCCTCCCGGCTGGGCCTTCAGCTGTGCATGGTTCAGTTTTTGGGGATTGATGCAGTTCATTCAATCTCTCTTGACCTTGCCTTACCAGCAGTTGTTCAAAAAGTCATTTAAATGCTTTTATGCCTTCGTGTACAATTCTACAAGTAAAGGTATATGACCAGCATATTAGCAAGCAGTTGAAATGCTGACTTCTTTCAAATGAGTTAGAAATAGATCTTGATCTGTCTAGGCATCTGTGAAAAATCTTCTTTGCACTCAAACTCTTCACAAGCCAAAATACATTTCAAAATCTAATACACCATGTCCAAACTTTAAAACGGTATGGAGTTATTATTTTTTCAGCAGGTTTTTTTCTGGCGATTAGGTCTTTCAAGAAGATGTTTGCCCAGCTTCACAGTATTCTAAACCCCCTTAGAGATCTTGTCAAATAGTCTTACAATAAAAAGGAAAACCAAGAAAATTCTCCATTGAATGTAAATTAAATGAAAAATATATGTCTTGTGGTTTTTCACCCCTCTGCTCTACTCACCATTGCTCCTTATGTTTTTCAACCTTTTGGCAATGCCAGTATCAATTCCATCATTATCCTGTGCAGACTCCAACCTATTAAAGAAAATCTCTCTCAACATGAATACACATCTGCATTTTCTCCAGATTCTTGACTCATTATCAAACTTGCCAACTGTTCATTGTGAATGAGTAATTTTCCTTTTGAGGAACCATTACTTCATGATTTTTAATTAATACAATGTGGAAAGCAACAAACTGTTATGGATTTCAGAGGGAATTTTTCAATCTAAGCGAGGTCTGGAGGTCAGCATGCGAGATAGGTTATTTGATAGCTTAGGATAAGATACTAACTCTGCTGTTTCATGACATGCCCTCTTAACCCACTGCTATCTGAATAAAACATGCCCTTTTTCAATGTGTATTTCTTGGTCATTAAGTTCCCTTCCTGTGCCTGGACTTTGTACTCTGCTCTTGGCAGGTTTCTCAGGAAAGAACTAATACAATAGGACTCCCCAAAGGAGGAAAAAAAGGGTGTCTTTGTAGGAAATATTAATTCCCAGGGTTTACACTGAGGCAGACTGCCACGTGTGGTCATTCTGCCTTGTGACTGGTGTTGCGTGCAGGAAACTGGTTGAGAGCTTGGTGATTGATGTGGGCTGCTGGGTTGGGTTGGGGAACAGATGTGTGTTAGAGCCCTGATCTAACCATGGTGAAAAAGTTTGAATGCCTTTAAAAAGTGCCCAATTGCCTGATTTTGCCAAGCTAGTTTGACACATTGCCTTATTCATGACATATCATTTTCATCCCAAGGGCATATAATCTGGGTAGCACGAAAAGGCATGTTCAACTGAATAATTGACATTCAACTGTGCAGAAAGAAAATTGAATAGGCAAGAGGTCCAGCTGCATATCAATGCATCAGACTGGTTGCCATATCCAAAAACCAGCATATTATCTCCTCCTTTCCTTTTTCCTAGAATTCAGTCTACAATGAGCAGGAATCCTCCACACACTCCATAAAACTAAATAAAAAATAAACTAGACTAAATAAAAAGCAGAAAGGTATGAAAATGTAACTAAGGCGATGTGCACAGCAGGGCAATACTAATGACCTCATCAAACACTTACCATTGCGTTTTTGGAGAGACAGCAGCTGGTTTTTAAGTTTTTGAACAAAATTACAGCAATGTATGAAAGAGATGAATAGTTCTGTAGATCTGGTGACTGACTGCAAATAAAGCAATGGTATTTGTCATAACAGCATGTTAGCAAGTTCCTTTTACAATCAGTTAGCTATCAAGCCTGACAATTTACACATAATCATTTAATGTATACCAGCAGAAAAGCTTTTGTACCTCTGGGTTACTCACTGCAATCTGTCTGGCCCTTGTTTGGACATGCAAGTTCTTCAGTACAAGCACTGTCTGTACTTTGGATTCTGTACAGCAGAGCACAGAACAAACTGTTGGTGTTTAAAAAGGAAATGATTAATATTTCCCCTATTTACTGGACTAGAAATTCCAATAGATACCATCAGATTCCCTCAGCTAGTTTCTGCTAGTACCCAAGCACACAACTTCTAGTTAAAACCTCTTTTGTCATGACAAAAAAGTATTCAGCTAGAAGTATTGAGAACTGAAACCCCCTCAAACCCAGTAGAATTTCCATTAGAGTGAGGTACTCCTCTCTGAAAGCTGTTTAGCACCAGCAAGTGGGATACTCTACGTTGTCACTGACTATGGCCTTAACCTATAATTGCAATTACCAATGAAACATATACTTCCAAGTAGCACTGAAGAATGAAGCTACACCTAGACCCTGACTGTTTTTTTGCTATGTGCTACCTTTTTGGAGTAGATAGGTCACAAGGGCCAGCACAGGCGGACCAAACATATGACAAGAATATAAAGAAGAGTGACATCAAGGTGTAGGGTAAAAAGCCCCATGTTAAGAACATCATTCAGCAACCATTCTCTACTCCTGGTCACTCTACAAAAAGACTGTGTGTGCATAGTCAGATCTGGTGCTTGTTTCACTCTGCTGCCAGACTTTTCATCCAGTTCTGGAGTCCTAAAGGACACAACAATATGTGCTGCAAGACTGCACCCTCCCGACTCTTCCAGGAGTGGTGCTGAACATATTCTCTCAAAGCTCACACATAAGTTGAGGACCTGTCAGCAAGACATGCTACCTTTTTACAAAAAGAGGAAAAGGTTTTTCTGGATCTCTGCTGTGGAGACTGTATTTTTTAACAGGTCTCCAAATGCTCTGCTCTAAGACTATGTCTCTGGACCTGTACAGAGATGATACTGCACAATCCTAAACTCTTCTTTTAATCTCTCACTAATGAAACTTACTGAGGGGATATGCTGCTATCAACAATAGATACTTCTTCGATTATTCAAAAGAATGGGTCTGTACCCACAACAACCCCTGCCTGCTCCTATCCTACATAGGGATGAAGAAGGGAGGATGGATCAGGGCAGGGAACAAGCATATCTGCTGCTGGAAAGTCTTTTCCAATGTGATTCTAGTTGGTTTGGGGGCTTGAAGAGGCAAGGCAATGAGCCACGTTTCAGAAATTAGAGAGAGCTGAAGGAGTGATGTGCAAAGCCGAAACTGACATTTCCTCGAACTTACCTGGATTTCAGAAGAGTTCAAAAGCCCATGAGGCAGCTGTGTGTGCCAGTGAAACACACACTGGCACTAAGGCACCATTAACCCCACTGTGTTTTTGTCTCTGTGTCAGGATTTTTGTGTCAGGTTCAGTGACAGCATGGGCTTGGAAAGAGAGCTCCATGGCTCAGTAATTCAGTGCTACACTACCAAATTTTACAGATATCCCGGATCACTCCTGTGATACATGCACCATCAAAACATAAATATACCCTTCCAAAGTGGATACTTTTCAGCAGTAGAAATCTGAAATCAAGATCTAGAAAAGATTTGTAAGGTGGTAATTTACATGCGCTTGAATAACAACTCCCAAGTAATGCAGGCGCATCTGAGATTTGTCCCATTTAGGCGAGTGTTTTCCAAATAAGTGGTCTGGGAGTCAGCCCTGCTGGAGTCAGCCTCTGCAGCACTGCCAGAAAGCAGATTGGCAGCCTGAAGCTATGGCCCTTATTTTCTGGAAATCACAGAATCATGGTCTTCACAAATGTGCTTTACTTGTCAGATTCTTGGAGGATGGAAATTGTCCAGTATAAACTGTGTTGAGACCACAGTTTTGCAACATTGGAAGAAAAAAATGAAGTCTACGCTCATGCCAACCTTGTAACCATCAGCAGTACACTGGTCTTATTTAGAAGAAGAAGTCTGCAGCAGTTTGGACAACCCAGGGGAATTTCTTCAGATTTATGTCCGCATACCTGAAAAGGTTTTGGAACGAAATCTGCTGAAAGGAACAGAGGAGGACAAGGATGTTCAGAGTTTAATTTATATAAGCTACAGTAAACAACTAAAGATTAAACTAGCGCCTGAAACAGCACTAGTCAAAGCCTGTCCCTCTTTATCCTTTTCCTTGTGACATTTATTGCAGGGCCTTAGAGAGGACTGGAGAGTATGCCGTGATACGAGTTCAAACGTAAGACATTTTCCAAATGGGTGAGGGGAGAAAGTTTTCTCTTAACGTGTTCCAGAAACAGACCCGAGAAAAACGCCTGATCTGAAAAGGCCTGATGAAGAGTTAGCCTTTCATTGCACGACATTTCCTTTGAAGCAGCAAAAGTGTATGTGATTGAGGATGCATTTTTGTCACGGCTGCCTTGGGAGTCACATATCCTGTGTTCGCCGTATTTTATTTTATTTTAATCTGTGATGTTTGACATTTTGAAGGGTTTGCATGCAGTGGACATGATGGTAAACGCTTTAATCACACGAGGAACATCAAGGACTGCCAAGTCAAACACCAGAGCTGCACAGGAGGCTGAGACAAGGTCTCCAGTGATTTGGCAGTAGCGATGGCACTGAGGGCCTCCCTGGCACTGGGGTCTCTCCTTCCTCTGGATTTTAGGAGTGGAGCAGGCGACACCACAATCTTGCCAGGATTTAAAAGATTTAACCAAATACTGAGAAGTGTAGTCAGCCAAGAAGAGATGTTGACTACAATTTCCCAGAGGAGAACAAGCCATTGTGAAAAATGGATTTTGTTGTTCTGCATTTATGTCTACCTACACTGAGGCATTTTGCTATGTCTGCTGAGTGTATTTGCTGAAAAACTCATCAAAATACATCAGTCATCTTTAAAAATAAGTCTATTTTCCTAATATTATTTCTGCATGTGAAGAAAATCCCTGCTAATGAAAAAAACCCTTCAAAAATGGCTTACATATGAAGCCTTTTTCAGTAAAAGCCTGTAGGTATTCCAAACCTGTGCCTGTGTTTCTGAAAGTAAATAGTTCAGATTTAGAAATAAATAAGTGATGAAAATTTAAGTTATTGACAATGGAGATAGTGAGTGGGGATAGACAGAATCTCAAAAGTTTCTCTGCAAAACAATTTCTTAAAACCTAGATCTTGCCAGCTTCTCTGAGCCTCCTGTCTCCTATTTTATTTGGGGTTTACCTCAGCTCAGGGAGCATGAGGAAGAGAGTGGACCTTCTTTGATCAATGCCTTGTCCCTCATTTGAGAGGCTGATGCCTCTGTACTCTCATAGAAATGATTTAGGAGAGTCCCTCTCTGGAGAGGTTAATAGGAGCTGAGGGACTTTGTAGTGCAAGCAAGATGGGAAGGGACCTCCCACACTTTCTATCCAGAGCCTTCCTTGCACAAGAATAACACATAAAATCTTTCATGTAGCTATCCACCACCATCTAGACAGCACTTTGGTTTTGCTCGCTGCTGCTCCAATCAGAAAGTCATTCCAGGACCTCCCTGCTCTTCTGATTAGAACTTCCTTCTAATTTCCAGACTAAATTTGAGAGCAGACTATAACCATTTGTATGTACGCCAGCATGGCCTCAAAACAACAACCAAAAAACCCATAACACTGTCCCCCCAAAATAAAAAAACCCTAAAAATTTTAATATTTTTACATTCCCTGTTGTTTGCTCCTGATGTATATATACAGAGCAATTCTATCTCTTCTCAACCACTCCCCTGATAGACTAAACAAGTCCCTGCTGTGCTGGGACAGCCCATGGGACATCCACTGGCCCTTCCTTCCACCTTTTGCTGGTCTGAGGATGTCCAAGAGAAAATGAGGGGCTGAGCCAGTACCCACCAGGGCTGCATGGAGGGGAGACAAGGGGTTTTTGATGGTTCCCTTCATTGTCTGTCCTTGTGTAGGACAGATGAAAATGTTAATAGGAGGGAACGTGGGGAAGGGTTTTACCCTGCAGTAGTTGCTCTGTAGGACTGGCTCTAGTGCACAGCCTTGCACCCAACAGAGCTCAGCTGTGCTGTGCAGAGCAGATCAGGTTTTTGCCACAGAGGTTACAGACCCACAGAAGGACGCTTATCTTTAAGCAGGGGATGAGCTGCAAATTCATACCCTAGACCACAGTAAGCCCTTTTTGCGCTTGCATGTGAAGGAGCACGATTATTTCTTCCCTCCATCAAGAGGAGGCTTTTGCCTCTATGCTTTTGGATAGACGACTTTCAAAGCAGTGCAACAGCTACCCACATGCCCTGCCTCAGCTTCATGGGCTGCTGAGGAGGACACAGGCTCACACAGCCACACACACATTTTACCCAGTATTACAAGGCTAGAACTTTCAGCTTATCATTTGACTGGACAAATGATACAAGCAAAGCACGGCTGAGCAGCTCCAGGCTTGGCATGAACGGCTCTCAGATAAATCAGGGTAACGTGTGGCTTTTTTGACAAGCTACCACCAAAAAAAGCCCCAGGGCATTCTGAAATATGGCTAGAAACAAACAGGGCTTGACCATATGTCCATATGTGACTGAGAATGTTATTAATCTCCTCAGAAAAACTTCTTCCATGTCACACAGGAAACTTTTTTTTTTTTTTTTTTTTTTTTTTTTTTTTTTTTTTTAATTAATGAGTAAAACTGCAACAAATAGAGAAGGTTAACTGTTTGTGGAGTCACTAAGTCTCTTCAGGCCCATAAATAAAAGGACAAAATAAAAGCAAAAGTAAGCGTCTTTCATTCTGGCTGCTTCCACATCACCTTGCAAACAAGTTCTTGGGGGTTATTCTAGCTCCCTGCCTAATTTTTCCCAAATACAGTATGCAGGTACTGCTGGGGGGAAGCACAGTGACTGTGTAGTAGTGGCCAGCAGTTCAGCAGCTCCTGACAGCTCAGAACCACAAATGAGGAATGTTAGATCCACAACTCCAAAGTGTTTTCTGCTATAAATTACAGTGAATTTACTGCACTAAGAAACTACCCGGTTTCTGGAGAAAATTATAGGCAAAGTGTCAGCTATAAATGATTTATGCATAAAGCAACCTGTACTGCAGGAACCCAGGGGGTATAATAACAAGACAAAAAATCATTTAATCTTGTATGCAAATTTAAGCAGGCAGGAATTTTGGAAGAACCTCTTGTTTTTATTCCATCTCGTGCTCCTGCCAAGTAAAGACAGCACTTTTGCAGAAAGGCACTGATGTGGAGCAGGTAGATAGGCTTGCCAATTTCCAGCAAGATACATTTTAAACTGGCTTCTCCGTTTCAGTTCAACACCCTCTGAGAATTGATTGGTTTCCATTTGACAAGAAAGGAGTCAGAAAAGCAGAAGACTCTTTCTGGGCTTGATAAACTCAGCGTGAGCAATGCTCTTGGTAGGCCCAATGAAACTGAAACATGCTGGCGTTTAGCAAAAACTGATTCCTCCCCCCTTATTCACATGCAGTATATTAATTCTTAGGAGGCTCCTGTTGGAGTAAGACCATAGGGGAGCAAAGAGAGCTGAATCAGCTAAGATTTGAAGAATTGGCACTGGGCTAGGCTTTGCAGGCAAACAGACGCTTCACATCAAGTGTCATTGCAGATAGGCAGCAGGAAATGAAGTGTCATCAAGCTTTCTCACCTGATTTTTAAAACAATTTGTTAACGAGCTGCAGGGAGCTAATCTGGTAATATACAGTAAAAATAGGTGGCCGCACTCCATCTAGACCTTCTCCCAGGGGCATTTCAGGCATGCAAATCAGTAAGCAGCTTGTACCAGGCTCTCACTTTTCTGGGAGAACAGCTCTGGGTTGCAGAGAGGAAGCAGAGCCAGTGCTCCAACTTCCCTAATTTCATCCCCAGGGTCCCCAGCTCTCTAAAATAAGACAGAAAATGTGCTACTCACTCAAGCACTGCTCTGCCTGGTCCTTGTGCACAGGGATCTTTCCCCCTGCGGGGAATAAGAGTTGCCCCTTGCTCTGTTACCACCAAGGAATAGCACAATGAGATAAAGCAAACAGATTGACAGGAAGCCAAACCCGATACCCTTGCAATTTTCTGTTCATCTGTTCAGGTGCAACTTCCCTCAGTGGTTTCACAAAGGACTAAGACTGAAAGAATGAGGTCCATGAAATATTTACCATTACTGTAGACCATAATGAGTTTTCTACATATCTATATGCAATACACACACACACATATAAATGCAGGGCACACACACACATATATGCAATATGTCTGAGTTATGATAGCTGTGGGAGTGATTGCCTGGAATTGTCTGCCCATTGTAAATTAAATATGACAGTTCTACATCTGCATTAATGTTATTACTCTTTTAAGACTCTCTTTCTCAGACGCTGGCATTGGTCTCGCAGTCTCTGAACACAGGTCACACTCTTCTCTCTTTATTTTTCTTTAGCCATAACACATACAAAGGAGGTCTTATCTCTTCATGGTCTTGCAGCTGGGGTCTAAAGAAGCCAATGAGGGTCAGGAAGATTAGAGGAGCTCTGTAAGGGACCACCCAAACTAGGTTTATAGCAATCATGCTTTGTTTCTCTATTGCAGAGAGCAGAGCAGAACAACAAGGGTGAAAAAAGAATTCTTCTTTGCAAGGATAAGACATTTGTATGAACTTTGTCCTGAAGGAAAATCTTGACAGAACAGTAGAGGTCCTTCCAAAGAGCTGTGATGTAGAAGCATCTTTTTCACCAATATTTTGGTAATGCTGTTGTGCCATGGTGATTAATAAACCATGGAGTCATCAAGGTAAACAGTAACACATACTGTATTAGTCAGGAGACACAAGTTCAGCTGACCTTCTTCATTGTCCCAGATACAGCCTGAGCAGGTCTCCAGTGCTGAGCTCCAGACCTGTGCCATTAGCAACCTGGGTATCTTCCCCACCCTGACCCAGGAACCCAGGCAGAGTTCTCCTTTCGGCTGCCCAGCTGCTCCACTGTCTCTGCCCTCTTTCTGTTCCCCTGCAACAGAAGGTGCCTCACACTCCAGTAAGTCTCTGTTGCCCTGCATTTCTCTGCATTGGCTGTCTTGTTTTATTTCTGCCCCTTATTTGTTTTTAAATGAAACCAAATGACTGTCCTTTTATCAACCCCCAAGCTGGAGGATGATCAGGCTAAGTTTTAGCTCTTTTTTTCACCTACATGCTTACATAGCCATGCCAAACTCAATGGTTTAGGGTCTATCTCAGTCTACAGGTTGGCTCTTACAGTCACTAAAATTGACAAAATTTCCTCTTTCCCAGAGCACATGCTAGGAAAAGGGACTCACTACCTGCTGTAGGAACACTTCAGGGGTGTGCTAGATGCATACATTAAGAAGTATTTTCCTGAATAAGTTTACACATTTATTTTGTAATTTGAAAGGATGTCTTATATAAGAATTTATTACTAACTCTTTGAATTGATCAGTACCAAAAATACCATGAGAGTTTAGGGGAAAATGACACTCTCATGGTGTGCTGCTGACAGGCACAGCCTTGCACTGGGCTTCAGGAAGAACTAATTGTTATAGACCTCTTTGGAGCAAAGAGGGCCTCATTTTTAACCTATTGAAAAACTTTGTGCAGCTCTTAAAAACAAATGAACATCTGTAACAAGAAGTTCAAACGGAAACATAAATTGATTTACTGAATATTTTGCTGTTTATATGGTCAGGGAGACAGTCCAGGACAGAGCCAGTTAACAGACTGAGGTTAGAAATTAAGGACAGGACTTAACTTTCCATAGCAGCGTGTTTAGACAGGAAGAAAAAGATGTGGTTTGTGTTTAGTGAGCAGCTAGTAAAATGAAATATGTTATGTGTATGTGCTAGTACACCCTGATTCCCTGCCTCACTCAATTTTCTGCTCAGATACCATAAAGCTGAGTTACTGGCCAGCTGCAGCCAACTGTGCTGCTCTTTAAACATTATTATACTATTCTAGACAAGCAGGTAAAAAAAGCCTGGCATGTGAGCTGCCTAGCACGAGTTCACTACAAAGAGTCTGAGCACCAAAGGCTTCACCTGAAGTGAGAACTTGGTTCTTGGTGAGAACACATGGTTTAGTGTTCCCAAAGTTCCATAGGGGGTAGAGACTTTTCAAATATTATTTTTCCGGCTTTTAAGCCAATGTCATGGTCTAACATATGCCAAGAGGTGTGGAATTCCCCAGATGAGGTGCAGTGCTGTGATTTCTTCTCTGGTCCAAGATCATCATGCCTGTCAATGCTGGGTGGAAGATTGCAGGGCTCTGCTGCTCAGGTGGGCCTGTTCTGAGGATGGAAGCCATTGTGATGCCCTGCATGAAAAATAAAGGATGTAGCTCATTCTGTGGGAAAGGCTGAAGAAAAAGGAGACTGTTACAGGAGGCTCCCATTTAAGGTGTGAGACATGACTGGGAGGAGAAAAACTGGCTTCAGCTGGATAATGACTTTATTTGATCAGGTAATACACAGGATTAAGAACCAGCATCCATTTAAAGACCTGGAAGAGATAATTTCAGACTTCCTCAAAATGTTGTTTTCCCCCTCACTGAGAAAATGCTACTGAATTTCCTAGTAGCATCTAGATTTAGATACTGCTGTCAATATGGTGTTTAGGTCCAGGACAATTAAAAATCAGTCAAAGTTCTGCTGTGTATTTCAATGGAGGAAAAAATAGCCATATATAACATCAGTTCTGTAAAGGGAGATTAGCATTTAACTCCACCCCAGTATACCCCAATGTAGGAAACTGTACATTTTTAAGTTCTGAAGGAAAGTGGGCAGAACATCAGTTCACAAGCTGTCCTCATGGGAAAGAGTTGCCTAGCCTGCACTCAGCTGCATGCAGCATCAGTATGCTAAAGGAAATGTGAATAAAATAACTTTTAAAATAATAGCATCAACCTTAAGAAGTGATGTACTCATCCCATACTTTTTAAGGAATATGTCTCTACTTAGTCTAGCAGCCTTTCCCCAATGTGGGCTCTCTTTTTTTTTTTTTTTTTTTTTTTTTTTTTTTTTTTTTTTTTTTTTTTTAATTCCCATCAAATTTTACTGCATTTGTATGATATGCAATTAATGAGCCATAGAATCATCGAAATTAGAAATGGGAAAGATGCATTAAGTCATCTAGTCCATCCCCTGACAGTGCAGGATTGTTCCCTGCAGTATATTTTTATATTTTCTAATGCTCTGTACAGTCCAGATTTAAATGTCTCCAGAGACAGATCTTCTACCAATTCATTTAGAGGACTGCTCCATGGTCCTGCAGCTCTCACTCTCTGGAAAATTTTCCTCTTAAGGACAAGTACATCTTTCTTTTCTCACTTTCACTTCTGTTCTAGCTCTCATCCCTTTTTGAATCATCAAATGATTCCCCTCCTCCCTGCTGATATTTATACTTTATGTCAGCATGCCCTCTCCTTTCATATTGCTTACATAAACTATGCACTCAGTTTTCATGCTTCCTTACATGCCCAACTGTTTCCCCCCAGCCCTTTAATCATTTTCTGTTGCTCTCTCAGAACCCCCTCCACATTGTCTGCTGCCTTCTGATAAAAAGGCAGCAAAGGCAGGATTCCAGGTGTAATTTTTCCAGGTTTGTACAGGAAAATGGTGTTACCCACCTGTTCCACACCACTCAACACTGTGGCTCCTCAGCTGCCATATTGCCTTGAAAATGCCAATGTGAGGTACTTGTGATTACTGAATGGATTGCAGAAGCAAACCTCAGTGAGATCTCTAACCGCTCAAAAGGGCCAGTATTAGTGAATGATGCACCTAGACTGTCAAAAAAAAAAAAAAGAAAGAAAAAAGAAAAAAAGGGAATGTAAGAAAAGTGTAAAGCAATAACACTGATTTGTTCCACAATTTTGAGAGGTTTCTAGGGATATTTTAAAGCACCAAGTACTGGATTTTGTATTTACCCACTAGATAATTGCAGCATTATCAACCTTTTTGCATAACATTCTGGCCCCATCATAAATACTGGGAGCTTTTTCTCAAGTACCCTTTCTTTTGAGTCCTTGGCCAACACTGAAGCAAAATTTTAAGGGGTGGAAGGTTATATTGCTGAAATTTTAGGATCTAAGAGGGCTCAGAGTTAATCAGGTTGCTCCTTATTTCAGAAAAAGAAAGAAGCCTTTACTTTCAACAAGGTGAATGCTGAGAAGGGCCAAACTAAAATCAAGAGACATAAAGCCATCAAAAAATGCCACAACAATGACAGTATAAATTCCTTAATAGAATAAAATAGGTGGATGCTATAACAAAAAACCTCAGTCATGGTATTTCAAGTGAAGTGATTCCTTCTTCTGCTCTAAATCCTTTTAATGTGCCTTGTATTGAATATCCCATACAGGTGGAGTACCATAAATTCTGCTATCTAGCAGCACACACTGTTTGTATGAACACTTTATTCCAGCTGAGACACAAGTATTAATAGCAACATGGATCCTTCCTTTCAACCACTTTCCTTCCCCGGAAAAATTTATTTCTGCTGCCTTTGGCAAGACTTGCTCTGAGGGAGTTCCCACAGAAGGAACAAATACAGCAAGTGAGAAGTAATTCTAAACCTCTTTTTTATGACAGACATTTTATATGTAAAGCTGTCTTGACCTATCTGTCTGTTTCTCTCAGGCTATACCATTCTGAAAATTAATTCTTAATGAATCTTTAAATGTGTGAAGAGCAGAGCCATGTGCTCTAGCAATAATAATTAACACAAGTGAAACTCTAGGCTTCTTAGGGCAGAAGAGAACATTTTGTACCTGTCTGCAGTGTCATCCCCCTCTGTGAACTGAGCTAAATAGCAGTATAAAAGGGTAAATTACTTGGAAGCAGTGGGTTTGTTCCATAGAGCCCCATCAGTTCACTTTCCCATGTATTCATCTTATACGCAGTGCAAATTTAAAGAAAAAAGGGATTTTTTTTTTTTTTTTCAGCCATGGCTGTTTTTGATGGGGTTGTATCAGAGAAGCCACAGCTTGAACAGCCCTGCTAGGTTGCCCACACTATTTCCCTTCTTCAGAGCCAGAACATCCTCTGTAATGACATTAACACAAGGACCACGAGCAAGTCTATTGATAAAATAATTAACAAAAACTGAAAGTGCCTGTGTTTAGTAAAACAACAGTGGAAGAACTTTTGCAGCCGACTCTCATCCCTGGCTCCTTAGAAATTGCTTCACTGTGGGACAGGCCAGGTGGCATATTAATCACCTCATTACTTTTTCATGGCCAAGCACTTTAAAATTAATAAACTAAATTCAAATATTTGTGCTAGTTCTGGTGGAATGCTTTACAAACTGAATAGCAAAAATTCACTGTCAATAGAAAACATTAGCTAATCTTATGAGAAAGTCCCAAAGTAATACACCTACAAATAAAGAAGCAAATCAGAATTTTCTTAATGGTGCTCTGTTATTTCCAAGCGTCATTTCAGTATTTTAGCTGCTTCTGCAAACTGAGCTCAAGATAAAA